>APFE031111066.1:36023-47961 GCA_000404065.3 Pinus taeda
CATAAACCAACATGCGATTTGGAATTTCACAAGTCCACACTCAAAACATGACAACAACCAACAAATAAAAGAAATTGAGTTGGACAGAAAGCAATAGATTCATCTTCATTCTTGAGTTGCTTTTGTTTATTTGAATTTGACTGATAACATTCTTTATCTGACAAGGAATCAAAATCATCACTAGTATTAAATTCATTCAACACGGACTTTGGATATCCCACTAACATCTGTGTTTTTGTTGCCATGCCTAAAAACCATGGAGTTTCTTGTTGATAGTAGAATAAGATGTGTGCCTACTGCTTAAGAACACATTCCTTATTAACCATTCTTGCCTGACAAAAATCAAAGAGACAACACAATATCACCGTACACAAAATCCTCTACCAAAATATAATCATAACTTAGCAAAGAAGTCTAAAAAATGTTCTTAATTAATAAACTTTGTATTTGGAAATATTGTTTCTTTAGATTTAAAAAAGACTATGTTGTACAACACTTCCATTTATTTATCCAGACAATTATATCATAGCATATGTCACACAGTAGCAATCAGTACCTAAAGTAAAAATAAAAATTTGCTAAAAAAAATAGATTTAGAAAAGAGATTTGAAAACTATAAGTTTGTCATCAAAGCTTTACTTAATTTAACAACAAACTAGTTGGAGTTTGAAAATCAAAATCATTCATAGGAAATGAATAGGACAATGGCCAAAGTCATTTTTCATACAAATAAAGCTAGAGTCACTATTTCCATTGTAGATAACTGAAATTTGGGCACTGGTCTAACAATTAGAACTTATTTTTTGGGAAGAATCGTCAATACCATCATTTTATTTCCACTGCCTCTTATGTCTCTAGATCGAGATCAGATAGCTTACCATTCTCAAGTTCTACCTTTCAAGTACTGATTTCTGGCTCACCCTTTAAAACACAATTCTACCACTCCATTTTATTTTGTTTTATCAAGAGAATTGGCAGGACCTTCCCATCCTCTATTTTACCTAATCAATAACCATCCATCAATGTTATAAAGAATAACAGATACACAACAAAGGCCAAAGATGTTCTTGTTGTATACCTATGTTCTAAGACTCATCTGACCTTACTGGTGCAAAGAGATCACCTTGAAAAAATAACATCCACGTGGAATTTAGAAAAAAAAACTAAATCAATCTCCAAGTAAACCAATCAAAATATGAACATCCTTTTAATCAATAAAATCTCGGGCTTAAAATAAAAGTGGCCTAGAATTGAATGTTATATCAACCATGTCAAGTAACTAACATCAGGTGAGAAATACAATCCTTGCATATTGGATTAGTGAAATAATTGATCTGGTAAAGCTCAAAAATAGATGACTTAGAGCTAAGAAACGCAAATAAATGACTTAGAACTAAGACATGAGGTTTCGCTTTCAACCATGTCATTAAATAACTCTTATTTATATCACTTACCATTAAAAAAAAATTGATACCATGTGGAAGTGGTATTGTAACATTAACCTCTAATAGTTTGTTTCCACAACTTCTCAAGATCTGCTCCATTACCACCATTTGGGGCTAGATAAGATACATGCAAAAACCATCAACATGAAAATCAAATCTACATCCTTGTAAAAAAAATGGGAGGAAAAAAAATATCCACAAATTGAAACAGACTGTAGGATACCTCATTCCTGCAACATGATTATCTTGTCATGAACAATTAAAAAATAAATCAGAAGAAATGTAATTTTTGCCACATTTTGACAATGAAATCTTTTGCATATTCTATGAACAATTGATGGAAAAAGTCAGCTAAAGCTTGTCAACATCAGGATTATAGTAAAACATAAAGGAATCGCTCCAACACATATATAATCCTAAACATAAGTATCTATACATATAAGTATTTATTGAGGACATTGTATTTCATGAAAATATGGAAGTAAAATCTTTGAAATAACACAATTTATGGTACCACTGCCTTATGAAGTCCATTCATTCAAGTATTTTCGAAGTCCATTCAGGAATTTATTCAAAGTTCAAAGTTCAAACAATTAACATGTAGCCTAAAAAAACTCAGATTTGAAAAGGAGATAACCCAAAGATGTAGAGTATATATCTCACATTTATATATCCTAACCAGACATTGAAATGACACTTTTCAACATACTATTGTGAATTCAACCCAAAATCCTAGAAAAAAATATTGATGGTTATTTTGCTAATATAGAAGTTTTATACATGCATTTATTTAAACAGTTAGCTTGCAATGTCAAACATATCTAAGGACGCAAACAATATGTTGCATCTTTAGCGCTGGTGTGTGAACTTGAGATAACGAAGTCTAGCATTAACATTTTGCCTACAATATGCACTAGCAGAATAAGTGAACAATAGTATTGTCGGTATGTGTTATGAATATATGTATTTTAGGCCAATAAGAGTATGGTTGGAACATTCATGTCCAACCCTTCCAATTTTGCCTACAATTTTCACTGTTCTAATAGGTGGACAATAGCACCGTAGGTGTGCATTCTATATCACTTACCTAAATCAAACACCTTCGGCATAGAAATTTCAAAGAATATGTCTAGGCCTGGTAGGTAATTTACAAAATGAAAGAATTGGCTTGATTGTTTATGGAGAAGACTCGATTCTTACATTGTTCAATGTAAATTCATGACACTTTTCCAAGCTTATATGGAACAAAAAGGAACCGAGCTAGAAGGTTATTTAAAGAATCCTTACTTAGCTAGGGTAAAATGTTAGCCCTTTTTTTCAAAAAACATAAATGTAAAACTTTAAGAAATTTAATGAAGAGGTTGTAGAAATGTTCTTATCAAACCACTAACGTAAACAAAGCTAAGAAATATTTCTTTGTGGAAGAGATATTCATGGTCAAATTAAAAATAAAGTGACCTTTTAGCATAGTTAATGCACTAGTGCTCATGTTGTAGTGTCCCAAGGCATGCTAGGGAATACAGGGAGTGCACATGCACATATAGAGAAGAGGTGGGGAGACATCGAGCTGTAGTCAAGAGGACTACAAGCGATGAGGGGCAGATACTTGAGGTACCCAACATCTTGGATTATACCTTGCTATGGGAGCCTCAAAGAGAGAGTAGCAAGACTGGAAGATGTGGGTAGAGACCGATGCGGATGAAGCAACAAAGAGTGCTAGAGTGTAGGAGTCCCCTAGCAGTGTGAGGTTATCAGTCTGCAATAGTGAGAGCCCTAGTTGCGGTCACAAAATAGCCCTAGCAATAGTCATGAAGGGAGAACTAGACACGGTCTTGAAGGAGCTCTAGCCATAGTTGAAAGGAAGCCCTAGATACAGTAAAAGGCAGCCCTAACCACAGTCAAAAGGAGGCTTAGCCACAACAAGGGAGAGGCCTAAGACATAGTCTAGAGAGAGGCCTAAGATGCAGTCAAGAGAGGCATAAATACATAATCAAGAGTGGCCAGATACACAGCAAAATCAAGGCTCTTGTCCAAAACAAAGGAGGCCTTAATCCGTAGCAAGAGGGAGGCCCTTATCAGTCATCAAGAAGAAGTATATAGCTACAGTCAAATAAGGTCTAAAGTAGCACTCAGAGAGGCCCTAGATGCAGTTAAAGGGAGGCCCTATCCACTGCAAGAAGGATGCATAAGATGAAAAGAAATAAGCCCTAGAAGAAACGTGGAAGTCTTATATTTTGATGTAGGTACAATGTGTGAAAGAGAGGTTGTTTTGAGTGTTGTTCTTGGGTGCTCTTGTAGGGAGAAGGGCTGAAGTTTGAAGTTTAAGATCACAAAAAGAAGAGGAATTCAACGTGGGTTAAATAGGGTTGTTCTGTAGCTATTCCAAGAATACTGAAGGATTGAAAAGAGGCTGAGTATCTTGCTTGAAGCTTCAACTAAAGGATGAAACTAAACTAAAGGATGACTTAGCTTAATAAAGTTCATAATGGCATTTTACCATCATATACTTATGAGAAAACCCAACTCTTATTATTGGGAATTATCCTAGTGTCCTGATAGGTGGGAATTTGATAGTGCTCATAACCCTCCCGCTGGCCCTTGATGACTCATCCTTTTAATGTTCCTAGAAACTAGAAGACTGTTCCTTGCTCTGTTCTGGCTGAAAAATAGGTCTTGGGAAAGAGCTCATATCTTCTCATAAAAAATGTATTTGGAAAAACTGAACGAAGCTTTTTTGAACCAATCCATTCTGAACAAAACCTCTCTTGGGTTTTTGAAACATCTTTCCTACCGCCCAGAATGAGTCTTTGAAAAACAGGTGTAAAAATATGCTTGTGAAAACTGCACCTACAGCAGTTTCATAGCACAACTGTAACCATGAATTTCTCCCACATCATAATGAATTTGAAGAAAATTAAAGAGGCTTTTGTATTTCAGTATCTTAGGAAGAAAATCCTCTTTCAGTTTTCAAAATTGAGTTCTCAACTGCTCAGGGATCTCCTTGGAAGTTGAATGCTAGAAACAAGGAGACAGAGTTCCTCCTTTTTAGAGTTTCATCCTTATGCTTGTCTTCAAATCCTTCTGCTGACCATGTTGTCTCTTTTATTCACATACATGCATTAAATTAACCATAGAACCTGCTCAAATACTTGTGCTAAGATGAATAACTCCTTTAATGTTGCTAGATGTCTCATGAGCAATACTAGCTATGAAATAATGACCATTTTCATAACATAGAGTTTGGAGTTCATGGATGTCCTCCCTTCACTTGATTTGCCTTTGCTAGAAACTTATAATTCATGAATGCTGCTTTTCAAACAATCCTCTTCAATAAAGATTTCCTTTTGTCTTTAAAAAATGGTCCATCAAATCACAATATGCATCTACAGCAGTTTAGTAGTGCGCTACGAAACTGTTGTGCATTAGGCATCATCTTCAGCAGTTTCATAGCGCACTACAAAACTGCTGTGTGATTTCAAAAGCACAGTTTTAATGCCAAAATTTGACTGTCTTGAGCTTCTTAATCTTGTAATGAATCTTCCATATGACATGAGGCTGTTCAAAACTAAATAACTTGACACCATTCTTCAAGGTAAACTTCAAAAGGTAGTCTATATCAAAATTTAGGATTACCTTACTTGCCATGTGATTTTCCTTAGTTAAGAATTTCCTTCATGTTGGTTTAGTTGAGTCTTTAGATCTTCAATTTGCCTTTTAAATTGCATGTTTCCTTTCCCTGTCCTTGAATTGTGCAATCTCAAGGTTGGTAGACATCAATTTCTTTTTTGACTTCCTCAAAGCTACATTCTTCTTCTTGAGTGCTAACTGCCTTGCTTGAGTTGAAATGGAAAACTCTGATGTATGCTGACCCTAACCTTGCCAAGTGCTTCTTATGCATGAAAGGAACATGAAAGTGACCAAGACCAATTCTTGCTTACCTTGCCCCTTTTCTTTGAAATTTGTTTAGTGATAACAGTGGCTCTACTTGGGATAGTGTGCCCTTGTGGTACACTAAGAACTCGTAGGTCCAATGCCTTATCCTCTTATGATAAACAAAAATTTATTTGACAAGAATCTCCTTTAATTTTCTTGAGCCTTCACCTCGGGCTTAAGCTTGATGATCGCTATATGAGAAAGAAGTCTATATCTACTGAAAAAATGCTCAGTCAACCTTGATCTTATTTGCATTTTCCTACCTACCTACCCTATCAGCTGCAATCTCCACTTGTAGCTCAAGGAACATGAAATTTCCAATGAAGCCAGTCATTGATGTGATTTGACACTTGAATCTCTTGACTGCATTCAACCTCAAAATAACCATGATAGTGAGATGAACAAATCAACTTATAATGTATATGATTTTCATAATGAAAATGAAAATGAAATACTGATGTGCAAAACTTTGCCATATATTCGTTTATAGGGTCAAAGAAAACATGGTTATTTTCATAATAATCATAACATTCTATCTCTTCAGACAACTGATCCTCAGCCACACAAAATTCCTTTGATGTGCTATCCAACTGCCTTTCTGCATGATTCCCATAGACAATGTAATTTTCCTCACTATTGTGATCATTCTTTGAAGTAATCTACTGCAAGGAATTACATAAATGATCAACCTTTTCCTCTACCTGAGGGTTATAAAAATTTTCTTCCAGTATTACTTCTTGTTGTGTGTAATCATTTTCATCTTCATTATGATTCGAAGACTGAGAAGTCTGCTGCATTTCTACATCAATATCAGAGGATTGAACACGATTTTCATAAGTAAACCCCTGTTGATTTTCATGTTGCATTTCATGGGATGTTATACTTTCTTCTTGGCATTGAAATGTATTGTTATGAAGAGCCTCTAAAATTCCTTCATCCATAAATTCATCGCCATCATAATAATCCTCCAATTATTGAATAAGACTCAAAGAATGTTTACAACAATCTTGGACCAGCAACAAGTAGGGATGACACTCTTTATACATCTTATAGAATTCATCATGAAAATTAGCAAGCGAATATATTGAACCATTTTCCAAACTTTTATACCAAGACCATGCTTTTCCTTCTAAAGTGGTCATAAACATCCTCATGAGGCAATCTTCAGGGAACTGAACCTTAAGACTGTGCACATGCATATGAAACCTAACCAAATGAAGAGCAACATTGTCTTTCTTTTCATCTTTGAAAATTGGAAGATCCTCTAACCAATCAACCTTTGGCATAGGATTTGGAAAACCAGGGATATGAGACCGATTCATAGGAACATAGCTGGAATTCATTTTTGCAGTGGAACTCATCTTGGAAATTCATCAAGCTACTGATATTCTAGCAGTGGAGTCACCTTCCAATTTGTTATTCGATGTGTGGAGTCGCCAAGGTAGTTTTGTAGCCTCAAAAGGATGTCTGAGCTCCTGCTACCTTTAGAAGTTCAGCCTCTTTATTTTGGGAATGAATAGACTTCAGGCTCTTGGCAGACGCACCAAAATGTTATCACAAAACCCATCCCTGATAGGCTGCTGATTAGGAAGGCCTTGTGTAACTCTTTCAAACCTACTTTTGGCTAAGGCTTAGCCTCCTCAACCTGAGAGGGCTCTCTCACTGGATTAAAGATTTTACTTTGAAGATTAGATGGCTAACTCTATGGAAAATTTGAACAAAAATATATAAATTGTTGAAATATCAATCAAAAAGATTCCATTGGGCTATGGAGTCAAGGTGTGTTTCAGTACAACAACAAGATTAATTTCACATGGAAGTCAGGGCATAGAGGGTTTTAACATAGAAGCAAAACAAAGATATTATGTAAGGAACACAGCCTACAAACACATGAAGGAAGTTAGAGCATCATCAAATGAATTCTAAGTAACATGTGTCTATACCACTACAAGTAAGTATATGAAGGAATCCATGAGGAAAATCAAACATTGAAACCCTTTCTGAATCCTGAGTAGTGAAAGCAACTCTTTGTATCAACCTGAAAACATGCAGTCACATACAATAGCACAATGTGCTTCTTTCTTTGAAAATTGCCAACCCCTTGTACATTAGATCTTCTCCTATATATAGAGATATTTACATGACTTAGATTCCTCCTCTAGGATGAGGAAAATTCGAATTCCACCTGACCTGGCACCTATTAACACTTAAAACCAACTATTAAATGAAAATGACAGCTAACTAGCAGTCCTAGAGACCTAAAACAATCAGGAGTGTAACTCCTCATTATGATCAAAACAACCTTATCTAGCAATTAAACACTCTTTATAACACCTATAAATCCATGGATTTGAATTTGATAGTGCTCATAACCCTCCAGCTAGCCCTTGATGACTCATCCTTTTAATGTTCCTAGAAACTAGGAGACTGTTCCTTGCTCTGTTTTGGCTGAAAAATAGGTCTTGGGAAAGAGCTCATATATTCTCATAAAAAATGTATTTGGAAAAACAGAAGGAGGATTTTGTGAACCAATCCATGCTAAACAAGAACCTCTTTTGGTTTTTTGAAACATATTTCCTACCGCCCAGAATGAGTCTTTGAAAAACAGGTGTAAAAATATGCTTGTGAAAAACTGCACCTACAGCACTTTCATAGCGCACGTTTAACCATGAATTTCTCCCACCTCATAATGAATTTGAAGAAACTGAAAGCGGTTTTTGTATATAAGTAGATTAGGAATAAAAGCCTCTTTCATTTTTCCAAATTGAGTTCTCAGCTACTCAGGGATCTCCTTGGAAGTTGACTACTAGAAACAAGGAGACAGAGTTCCTCCATTTTAGAGTTTCATCCTTATGCTTGTCTTCGAATCCTTCTGCTGACCATGTTGTCTCTTTTAATCACATAAATGCATTAAATTAACCATATAACCTACTCAAATACTTGTGCTAAGATGAATAACTCCATTAATGCTGCTAGATGTCTCATGAACAATACTAGCTATGAAATAATGACCATTTTCATAACATAGAGTTTGGAGTTCATGGATGTCCTCCCCTCATTTGATTTGCCTTTGCTAGACACTTATACTTCGTGAATGCTCCTTTTAAAATGATCCTCTTCAAAAAATATTTCCTTCTGTCTTTCAAAAATGGTCCATCAAATCACAATATGCAGCTACAGTAGTTTCGTATCGCGCTACGAAACTACTGTGCTTTAGGCATCATCTTCAGCAGTTTCGTAGCGCGCTATGAAACTGCTGTGTAATTTCAAAAGCACAGTTTTAATGCCAAAATTTGACTGTCTTGAGCTTCTTTATCTTGTAATGAATCTTTCATATGACATGAGGCTGTTCAAAACTAAATAACATGACACCATTCTTCAAGGTAAACTTCAAAAGGTAGTCTATATCAAAATTTAGGATTACCTTACTTGCCATGTGATTTTCCTTAGTTAAGAATGTCCTTCATGTTGGCTTAGCTGTGCCTTTAGATCTTCAATTTTCCTTTTCAATTGCAAGTTTCCTTGCCCTTTCCTTGAATTGGGCAATCTCAAGGTTGGTAGACATCAATTTCTTTTTTGACTTCCTCAAAGCTACATTCTTCTTCTTGAGTGTTAACTGCCTTGCTTGAGTTGAAATGGAAAACTCTGATGTATGTTGACCCTGAGCTTGCCAAGTGCTTCTTATGCCTGAAAGGAACACGAAAGTGACCAAGACCAATTCTTCCTTACCTTGCCCCTTTTCTTTGAAATTTGTTTAGTGATAACAAGTGAATTGGTTCTGTGAGGCATCAACTCCTCACCACTTTCAATAGCTTCCATCATCAACTTCCAGTTTTTGAAATCAAATCGAAAAACAAATTGGCTGTAAGAAGCTTCTCCAGATGCCATTTCTGTAGCTCTGGGAGCATTTTTGGGGACAACAAAGTGTTTTCCATTTTCATCGACATTTATTTCAACGCTACCATCCTTTACTAGAAATGATAACACAAACATGTTTTCTATTGTCTGGGAAAATGATATTCTACTTAGAACCAAATTCTCTAATCTGGCTTGCTTTTGTTTTCGCAAAATGTTAAATATGCTTGCCATATTCTTGTCTGTTTCTAATTTTTCATCTTTCGGGGACTCTTTCACTGCTTCAGGTCGAGTGCTTTCTGCCAACTTAGTTTGTTTTCTCTGTACTATAGCTTTCTTTGCTTGGGTTCATTATCCATTGGTCCAAGCATAGTGCAAATTCCTGCCATATGTTGGAAAAAAGAATCAGCTAAAAGCCCAATATTTCTCCATGATATTTGGGTTTGATTGTCATTTCCCTCCAAAGACCTACTTCCATATGCCTGGTCACTATAGTTTCTTAGAAGACTACTAATAAAATCAACTGGAGTATCACCATCATTGTTTGTGATATGTTAACAGTAGCGAGGAGTATGGATGTGAGATAAAAGAGTGTATCAGCATCTGTAACTTGCTCACGAGGTCTCTAAACAAAATTGTGCAAGCTTTCCACTTTGCTAATTATAGCCTCAAATTTTCCAAATTCTGCTTTTAAAATATTTTCTCTCTCCTCAGCAATCGAAGTCTTGAGGGGATGATAATGGTACCTTAATATACAGTTTTGCACCATACTCT
This sequence comes from Pinus taeda, assembly GCA_000404065.3. NCBI lineage: Eukaryota > Viridiplantae > Streptophyta > Pinopsida > Pinales > Pinaceae > Pinus > Pinus taeda. The sequence continues at coordinate 46,031 of APFE031111066.1, forward strand.
GATTGTTACCACTACATGCAGTAGCATCTTCTTTCTCTCTCAGGGGTTTATTGTGGCCTTGTTGTGATCCTTTTACCCCACAAGAGGAATCTTCCAGTGTCTCACTCAATGTTTCTTCCTCTTTAACTCTAGCTTGGGTACCAAGACTTCTACCCATCCTTTCTATCACCTACTTTTGGAGTTTATAGAAATGAAAATATTCAACTGAAGATGGAAGGAAGGGCTTGAAATTGAGATTTCTGATTGAAGAACTACCGTGAAATGGAAAGAGACGAAGAACATATTTTCGTGTTGCATTGAAATGAGGGAGGGCAGGGAGTTGTGATTTCCCCTACCCTAAGAAGTCTTCTTTGTAACAAAAGAGGGATGAAGGCCCACTACAGTGGATATAAAGTACCAAGAAATACGCATTGTCGAATGAAATGCGTAGGTGCAATGTGCCAATTAAGCGTGAGGATTGGGAGAAGTGACACATGTGGGAGAGTGGCCATATTATTGAAGAATTGTTTACACTGAGGAAGGACACCATTTGAATATGGTAAGAATGTCAATTCTAATGTGGAGAGTTTCGAACACCACTTTCTCATCTACATGAGGGAGTTTACAATTTGTATATCTTTGTCTCAGTCCTGTGGTGAAGATATTAGTGTGAGGATCCACTGTTTCATGATCCATATGTTGGATGCTTTTCTAAACTTGAGCATTATAAGGAAATCTCTTTATATATTTCCTTAAATAGTGCGAAAGTCAAAGTTCTATATAAAAGTTTTAAATTAAAAAAATTTCAAACAGTTGCCAGGAAGTTTAACGAATGCAACTTCCCAACACTCACCCAATGGCCATTCAAGGAGGGTCGAAGCCATCCATCAATATGAAGAGATCTATAAAAGCAAACAAGGACTTTGAAGAAGGGATCCCTGATTTTTCATACCCAAATGTTGCCCAATTATTGAGTAAGGGCCTAACGAGTTAGTGAGGATTTCCCTTTTGTTTTTGTTTCAATCTATTTTCATGCTTAGATTTGTGCTAATATGATGTCATTGGTGGACCTTAATATACAGTGCTGCACCATACACTGATTCTTACCGCTGCATGCAGTAGCATCTTTGTTCTCTCTCAGGGGCTTACTGTGCCCTTGTTGTGATCCTTTGACCCCACGAAAGGAATCTTGTAGTGTCTGACTCAATGTTTCTTCCTCTTTAACTCTATCTTGGGTACCAAGCTTTCTACCCATCCCTTTGATCACCTGCTTTTGGAGTCAAGAGAAATGCATAAATTCAACCAAAGGTAGAAGGAAGGGCTTGAAATCTATGTTACTAGAAACCAGAAAGGGGAAACGAAACGAGAAACGACAATGAGATGACAAACGGAGTTTGGAGATTTCACATTGAAGAAACAAGGAGAGAGAAAAAACCAGAAAAATATGAAACATACAACCAAGAATTCATTATTAACATTCTCGAATACTATGGTTCATAGGCATTTTCTCATAGGCTTTAGCTGCTCACATTGGCCATTCCTTAATACTTATAGTGATCAACAAAGCTTCCATTTCTCACATAAGCCATTCTTGAATACCCATGTTTGATCCGCTAGGCTGGCAAATACAATAGTGAAGAAACACTTGGCACCGAATTCAAGTTTGATTTAGCCTTTGCATTTTCTGGATGAGTACATGATCCCACATACATTGTATATATTCTTGGATGTGACATGATTGGACCTCAAATTTGGGATCTATTGTATCATTTTCCACACAGTTATTGGGTTATTGTTTTCATGGTTGGGTACCAAGATGGTGGAGATTGAGTTGATCTCCATTGGATATAGAGCCAAAAATAGAGGGTTGTCTCCAACTATTGCCACTTGCAGAACCATAAATACTACAACATGTGTTTGAAGACAAAATCTAAAGAGAAAACTTTCAAAAA
>APFE031111066.1:49162-101526 GCA_000404065.3 Pinus taeda
AAAAATACACATTTTAAATATTAGATACAATCACTAAATCCATTTTTAAATAAAAGCAACACAAAAATAACAAACAAAAAAAAAATTGTAAAAACTTAACCATACATTGCTACACATCAATGGCTACAATTAAAAAAATAACATAACTTTAACTAATAAAATCCCTAAATAGTCAATGTTGTTAAAGATATATTAAACACTATTTCAAGGTGTTGTCACTAGGGAGAACACCCAACCTATTTGCAACAAACCTGTTCCATTAGCACTTCAGCTATATATGGTTGACTTCTAACCATAGACTATGAAAATGCCTTAAAAAACTATCCAGAAAACAATGTTTCTTATGGTTCATGTCAATGTCCAATTGGTAAGAGATCCATATTGCAAATGAACCAGATTAACATTTTCCATAAAACAGTTTCAAGAAGTGAACCATTTTTGGAAAACCCAGTTTCTTGCATTAAAAAACAAAAACTACCGTATAAAATAGTTTTCCATACTATTCCGTTTTTTACACTGTTTTCTTCAGAAACGAAAAATTCCATTATGTTTCTAGTAACAGAGTTCGAAATTGAGATTTATGATTAAGAAATGTCGTGAAATGGAAAGAAAGCAAGAAAATATTTTTGTGTTGCATTGAAATGAGGGAGGGCAGGTAGTTACTCTGAGAAGTCTACGCCATTTTTTTCTGCTGTTTTCCTGGCGTGGTATACTACCAAACTACTATTTTTGTAATTTCTGGTGTGGTATACTACCAAACTACAATAAGAGTTCACCATATATTTAATAAAAATTTCATTGCCAATATAGTAATTGTGGGGCCAGTTCATTTGAAGCTAAATTCTTAAAAAACAAAACCCAAATAACCTAATTTCAGGTGAAAAAGTAGGTAGATTGTTTGAAGCAATTGAAATCAAGGAAATAATTAAAGCAGAGAAAGGGTACTTGTGCAAGTATTTTCTTGGGCTCTTAAAGAAGACCAAGGCTTGTGATCCTTCAATCGTGGTTTAAATTTTTCCAATGAAAGTAGATCCATGTTTTGTAAGCAAGCCATTGAAGAGATCATCCTCAATCTCATTTCTCAATGCATCCAAATTCAACCATGAAACAATAACTGCCAGCGAATTAATACAACATTTCATGTGAAAATATAAAACAAATTTGCAAATCAATTCTAAGAATGGCAATTATTCTAGAAACCCTAAAAATTAATCCAAATACCTATACCTGTTTCCATATAAATATAAAACAAATTTGCAAATCAATTCTAAGAATGGCCATCGATCTAGAAACCCTAAAAATTGATCCAATGACATGTACCTGTTTCAATATAGCCACAGATCAGATTGTATCTGTTTCCATATAAATATAAAACAAATTTTCAAATCAATTCTAAGAATGGCCATCGATCTAGAAACCCTAAAAAGTGATCCAACGACCTGTACCTGTTTCCATATAGCCACAGATCAGATTGTACTGTGCCCATGGTCTTTCCTTTTTTTTTAACTACTAAACATACATTTCATGTGAAAATATAAAACAAATTTCCAAATCAATTCTAAGAATGCCATCTATCTAGAAACCCTAAAGATAGATTGATCCAGCGACCTGTACTTGTTTCCATATAGCTAAAGATCAGATCCTACTGTGCCCATGGTCTTTCCTTTTTTTTCAACTACTCAACATTCATTTGAATACACTAAGGCAGAGAAGAAAACTTGTTATGGTCTTTTCTTTTTTTTCAACTACTTAATATTTGTTCAAATACACTAAGACGGGGAAGAAAACCTGACATAATGGTCTTTCCTCTTTTTTCAACTACTCGACATTCATTCGAATACACTAAAGAGAGGAAGAAAACACAACAAAATGGTCTTTCCTTTTTTTCAACTACTCAACATTCATTAGAATACACTAAGGCGGGAAAGAAAATGTGGCAGAAATTAAACTTTTAATTTGGATGATCATTAAATTTTTTAATTATATTTTTTTTTTTTATAAATTTTAAAAACATTATATTTTATGAATATATCAAAATGTATGCAATGTATATTTTCTTATCTTATTGTATACTCATTTCAAAAAATTATATTTTTTATTTTTCAAAATTACAAAATAATTAACCATGTTGTACGTGGTAATTTTAAACAAATGAGATTTGGTTTTATAATTATTATGTCAAACTTTAAAGCTAAAAATTAATTTTTAACAATGCAATCTTTTATAACCAATTTGGATGTAGTTCATGTTATGGCAGTAAATATTGAATCTCATGAGTCAATTTGGTTGTAGTTCATTGTGATGGTAGTAAAAAATGAATCTCATTAGCCTGGCCCCACTCACACATTGGTATAGTTCCACCCAAGGAACCATTGATCTTTCTCCATGAATTAGTAATATTGTACCAAGAAGCACCATAATGTATGGCATTTCTATTACCCACAATTGAAAAGCACCATAAATCCTTCTACATGAATATTTTGCTTCCGTATTGTTGAACTAAACATGGCAAGACTTTCATGTGGCAACAATAATTTCCGAAACCCTCATCCCCCCTATCACAATATATCTTAGAATCCATCATGTTGGAGTGTAGTATCCCTAGTAAGCATATAGGAGTGTAGGGGAACACAACCTCAAAGTTATGGGAAGCCAAGGGGAAAGGTTTGTGCATCTAAGAGGGATACCTCGATTACATAGATGTGGTTTTCTAATCTTTTGCATTAATCAAATGTATATTTGAGGGGGAATTCAGGCATAAAAAAATGCTTAACTGAATTTGCATACACAAGGGTTGGTTCTACTTCGAATTTTTATACTTTGTGTTTACTCACTTTAATGTCATTACATATAACTAATAATTTGCAAGCCCTTGTCTCATTTGATCTCATTTTATTTCAACTGTGAAGTGACTAAGCCTTGAACCCAAATCCTCATAGCTAAGATTTACAAAGTATGCATTGCCTCATTTCCCCTCATTTTACTTCAGTTAAATGGAGCAACTATGCCTTAGCCCCAAATCCACACATCTAAGTTTTGCGCACTACATAATCCTCTCTCTCCCTTGGTTTAGATATACTTTTCTTAGAAGAGAAGCAATGTCTCACTAAATACCTTACATGTTAACTTATCATTTGATCCCATTACATTTTCCAAGAATTGAGGACATTAATAAAATTTCAAAATTCAATTTCACGCTCATTTGATGTAATCACCATGTTCCATCAATTTCAGGTAAACTCTACAAATAAATGTAAGTAATTATTTTGATTATTTTTATTGATTCTAAATTAGCAAGTGCGAAAACTGCAGATGCATGTTTATTTTTAAAGTACAATCATCCAAAAAAACTCATCAAAGACTAAAGATAGGGCTAAACATTTATGGAGTGAAAAATATTGTTGGTATCCTCCAGAACAACACTACTTTCAGAAGCTGGGTTCAAATTTTACCACAAATGCAAGAACCAAAGTGAGAAGCTTATTTTAAAGTTTTTATAACATGATATATTATAAAAAAATTTGAAGAAGTACACAATACAAAAACATTTTGTATCTAGTATCATTCTAGATAGGGAAAAGTACTCATTAGGCTATCTATGACATGAGTAAGAATTGCTACCCACCTACTTTCAAAATCATCATGGACATTTAAATATTAAAAAAGGAATTGATTAGGCTACCTATGACTAAATAAGAGTTATTCCCCACCTTTCCAAACTATTATGTACATTTAAGCTATCATATTTTATCAACATTCTTTCTATGATGCAACACGTTACAAATTTCCATTATATTTATGTATTATATGAGTTTATGTACTTTTAAGGTGCATAAATTCCAAAATAATTGTTCAAATACCCATGTTTCCACTAAATTAATTGTTTAAGTAAGAGACACATTTTATTGTAGGAAGCATGCATCAATCAAACACTGCTCTACTCATAATTTACAAATCCATCCAATTTTTCATACACAAACACATTCAAGACTAATCCACAATAATAAACAATGCTCAAAACAATATTCTTCATCAAACATCTACCAATGCATAAACAATGAGGAGACAAGAGACACATATAATATGCGATCAACTAGAGCCAAAACCTCTCGAACATGAGAGGGAAAACCAAACGAGATCTTCTTCTTATATATACTTCAATTGATGAATACCAAGACCATGGCCTAGACCCTTAACTCAATGAACTTTCCAAGACCAAGTCACAAGCCTCCTTGATTCAACTTCCTTATTTTTCCTTGAGTCAACAATGATCAGGCTTCTTCCTTCAATAACTCGACTATCCTTCAAATTCTAGTTCCATGGATCAGATCTGTAGTTCTTGGCCCTCTTGCATAAACCCTAGAATGTGTAGTTGACCAACCTTTTGAACCTTGATCTTCTTTGCTTGGATGGTATGAACTCTTATTATAATTCATCATGTAACCTTGCTTATCTTCTTCCTTGATTCGACTTCTTGGACAACAACAAGATCTTCGACCTTTTTTGTAGTAGATAGTTTTTCCTTCCTTTGCACATGTGGATCTATTAGCCCTAAAATAGACCCATAAAAAACAACAAAATCTTCTCTCTTTGTTTCCTTCTCTTGGTTGGTTATCTTCGCACTTCTTATTACAAACTTACTTAACCAAATTTAGCTGTCCACAAATGGAGGATGAGCTGCCCTATATATAGTGTTTTGTCCATCAAAAACACATGCTAGGAAGTGTTAAGGAGTGCTAGGGGAACACAAGGGAGCAATAGGTTAAAATAATGCATGCAAATGAACCATTAAGATTTTGTGACAGGAAGCGTTAGTGAGTTCTAGGTGTGCTAAGGAAGGAGTGATAAGGTATGTTAGGCAATGTTAAGGCATATTAGAAGTGAGTGAAACATGACAAGATATGTCAGGTGCTAGGGTGTGCCAATGCATGCCACAGAGTGTTATGGAGTGCCAAGGAAACATAAGGGAGCACTAGTTTCAAATGCATGGAAATGAATGACTAAGAGTGTGTGATGAGTGTTAGCGAGTTCTAGGTGTGCTAAGGAGCAGATGACAAGGTATGTTAGGTGGTGCCAAGAAATGCTAGAGTGTTAGGGTGACATGCATGGGTATGCCAATGCGTGTCAAGGTGTGCTAATGCATGTCAGGGTGTGCCAATGCGTGTCAGGGAGTGTTAGGGAGTGCAACATAAACACAAAGGAAAACTAGTTCAAAATGCATGGAAATGAATGAATAAGAGTGTATGGTAGGGAGTGTCAATGAATTCCAAGTGTGCTCTGGAGGGAATGACAAATTTATATGCTAGGAAGTTACAAGGTATGTAAGAGTGCCATGACATGTCAAGGAGTGGTATGATATGATAGGGAGTGCTAAAGCATGCCATGGCATGCAGGGAATGCCAACATGTGCCACATAGTGCCAAGGGATTGTTAGACATGCTAGGTGCTATGCCATGTCAAGATGTAAACTATGTTGCTTAGTTGTTTTATGGCCATGGTTAGATGTGAGCCTTGACTTGGTAAATTCTTAAGTGAGATGAGCTAAGATTGGGCATGAGTAGCCTAGGATGAGTTATAGGCCATTCTTAGGTGAAGAATGGCTAGTATAGTTGTAGTAACTATAACTTGGTCAAGATGTTGTAGTCGAAGTAGGACTTGGTTGGTTCCCAAGTCTTAAAACCAATAAGGGTAGTTAGGAGGGCATGATAGCTAAGGAGTGCTAGGGCATGCCAAGGAATGAAAAGGTGTGATAACACATGCCAGACAATGTCAATGCATGTCAAGGAGTGTTGGGGAGTGTGAGGGCATCACAAGGGAGAACTAGGTCAAAGTGCATGGAAACAAATGAATAAGAGTGTCTTCCAGGTGTCCCAAGGATGAAGTGTATTAGGATAATTTCATAATAGAAATTTCAATAGGTAAGCCTGCGATTACAATAAGGGGATGGAAAAAGCAATTTCAGACAAAGGGAGACTTTTGTCTAGGGACAACGCTATTTTTTCAATGACTTGGTTGGGTTCCAAAGTCACAAACAAAGTAAGGCTATCTATGAGGGCATGACAACTAGGGAGCGCCAAGGTGTGCAAGGAATTCTAGGAAGCGATAACACATGCTAGAGAGTTCCAAGGCATGCTAGTCATTCGAGGACATACCAAGTGCTAAGGCATGCCAAGAGGTGTTAGTTTCTAGGTTGTGGCGCCAACGCATGCTATGGAGTGCTAGGGAAACACAAGGGAGGACTAGTTTCAATTGCATGTAAATGAATGAATAAGAGTGTGTGATAGGGAGTGTTAGCAAGTTCTGGGTGTGCTAAGGACGCATTGACAAGGTATGTTAGGTAGTTTCAGGGAAACACAAGGAAGGACTAGTTTCAATTGCATGGAAATGAATAAATAATAGTGTATGATAGGGAGTGTTAGCAAGTTCTGGGTGTGCTAAGGAGGCATCTATGGACAAATTTTGGGGGCGTTTCAAGAAAATTTTGTGTTTTGGTGCAGACTTGCAATTTTTTGTCTAGCAGCACAGTGAGCTCATGCTTTGCTTCTTCCTCGGGCTCCAAATGATGTAAAATCAACAATTTTGGAAATCTTATGACCCCATCTCAAACCCCATTTGCCCACTTTCTTGTTCTAGGGCTTAGGTTTTGAGAAATTTGCAAAAAAGAGGCCAAAAATCACCTTTCTTCCCCTCTTTCCATTTCGTTGTGCACCTGGATACACCTTGCAAGAATTGCCATATCTCAGCCAAAAATTGATCATTTTTAGTGAAACAATACTCTAAAGACATCTAAACTCTCCCAGATTTCCAGAAAAGGATTTTTATCTGGATTTGGACTTCAGAAAGGCACTCAAAAATTGCCTCCAATAGCTTGCTATACACCTAGAAATTTCTGATATTTTTGTAAAATTTTCACTGTGTAATTTTTTGTAATTCCTAGTTTGACTCTGGTAAAAGTCAAAAGGGTGAGATAGATGAATGTGAGGAGTAAAAGTAAATGTAAATAATGGGTGGTTAGTATTTATAAGTTTTTTTGATGTAAATTTGACCTCATTTATGAGAGAGGTTGAAATCAAAGTTAATTGTAGAAGTCGTTTTTAACTTCCCTAGACATTAGGGTTTGTTTAGAACACCTCATGGAACAGTTCCTAGAGTCATTGATTCAACCCCTAAGAGTGAGGAGATGTTGTTTTGGTCTTTATGTATCAGTTTCTCAGTGATAGAATGGGTTGGATTTCAGAGGAGAGAACTATTGTAGCTTGTACTTGGACATTTTCTGGAAATCAAAGGACACAATTTGCAACTATTATCTAGGAATTCATGTGTAATAGGTTTGTGATGTTATTTTTTTCTTTATTATAGCTTTATATGAAAGATATTAATCTTATCTTTCCATTCATAAATTATTCAATGGTTTTCCTTACATTTTATAAACAAAATTCTTTGCATAAAGCTTTGTTTTGATGGAAAATCGTTATGTGTTACTTTATTTATTGTTTAATGAATTCATGTTTCATGCTCATTAATACCTTTTGCTTCTTCTAAACACTACACTACACTGAAAAACCCTAAGATCCATCACAAAAGTAATGCTACCTTTCTCCTTTTTGTATTTTTTGTTGTAACCCTTTGATCCTCTGACCTAGCTACCTGGTTTTTCTCCCTTATCCAACAACAAAACCCTAAATTTTCCAAAACTCACTTGAAGCTAGCTATCTAGTCTAAAATCCTTTACATTCTAGTCATCTCTTTGTTGTGATTTCATAGAGAGAGTGCTCTCTGGTTTGGTAGGTCTAGCTACCAAACTAAAAGCTTGGTCTGTGATTACCTCCGTCGATATCCTCATCAGCTTAGGACATTGTGGAGGATAACAGAGGGCATGAAAACTAGGGAGTGCCAAGGTGTTCTAGTGAATGTAATGTTCCCAAGTCATGGAAAAATGTAATGCTAGTTGTAAGTTCATGACTGCCAAGCTGTGTTAGGGAATGCTAGGGCATGCTAACATGTGCTAGATAATATGAAGACATGTCAAACAAGATAATACGTGCCAAGTGCAAAGGCATGCCAAGATGTACAAGGGTGTGACAATGCATGCCAGGGACTCTCAAGGGAACAAAATGGAGGAACAAGTTAAAATACAAGTAAATGAGCATATAATAGGGTTAATAAGTCATGAATTTACCTTTCCCATGAGGGTCATGCTAGGAAAACCAACACTAGGTGCCAATAGGTGCCAAGTGCCAAGTGTCAATGCTTTCTAAGAGAAAAATCTTCCTATGTTTATTTTCATATAGTTTCCAATAATTGATCTCAAATAACTTTAATATTAAACCATGCCAAATCATACCAAGCCATCTCAATGCATGCCAAACATGCTAATACTTGCCAAGTGCCAACACGTGCTAAGTGCCAATGTGCGTCAGGGAGTATGATGAATGCTATGAAGTGGAAGAGCATATGGAAGAGTACTGAGGTGTGCTAGAGAGTGCCAATGCATGCTGAGGAGTGTTAGGGAGTACTAGGACAACACAAGGGATCACTAGGTCAAAATGCATGGAAGTAAATGAATATAAGGGTGCGTCGGGGAGTGTTAATGAGTACTAGTTGTCATGCTAAGGAGGGAGTGACAAGGTATTCTAAGCATGGGTAAGGCACACCAAGTAATATCAGGGAATGTCAAGAAGTGCTAGAGTGTGCTAGTTATTTTCAGGGTGTGCTAGCATGGGCCAAATAGTTCCAAGGCATTCTAGGTGCTAAGACATGCTAGGATGTGCATGGTGCCATAGTATGCCAATATGCGTCAAGGAGTTTCAAGGCAACAAAAGGAATAAACAAGTTAAAATTCAAGGAAATGAACACATAAGAGGGTTAATAAGTCAGGACTTTATCTTTTTCAAAAGGGGCATGCTAGGCACACTTATAATATGTTCCAATACATGCCAAGTGCCAATTATGACAAATTCTAATGATTTTCAATGCAATATTTTTCCAAGGTGTTCGAGGGCATGTCAACACATGATAGGGGAGTGCTATGCTATGCTAGGGCATGCCAACATGTGCTTGGGCATCCTACTCATGGCAAGATGTTCTAGGTTCTAGTGTATTGTTCCAAATTATGTTAAGGTGTGCGATGAGTGTTGAGGAGTGCTAGGTCTCTCTCATTAATAGAATTGATAGAGCTTTATTATGTATTAAATAATATAGTTCCTACACACACTAGTGGAACTTTATTTAAAGGAAATTTGCTAGATAATAAACCTAATAGAGATGAATCATGTGTTGACTCATAGGAAAAACTATATTCTTATGACTTGAGGGAAATGATACACACACATAATAAAAAAGACTCCACAACAATGGTCTTAAATCATTATCTTTTCACAAAAAATATAGTAACAAGTACATAGCTTCATCAAAAACTCATTAGAATGATCAATGATGAAGAACATTTTTTGACCGTCACCAAAAGTAACCAGAAAGAGCATTGGTGAGGGTCAATAAAATATCGTCACTAGAAGTGTCACCAAAAAGAGAATTAGTGATGGGCCTTTAACGACCCTCACCAAAAGTGTAACCAAAGAGAAAATTAGTGACGAGCCTTTAATGACCCTTACCAAAAGTGTCACTGAAAATGGATTTGATGACAAACCTTAAAGGACCATCACTATTTACACTTACAACAATGATTTTCTAAAGACCGTTACCATATGAGACATTGGTGACAGACCTTAAAGGTACGTCACAAGCATGAAGCATCACAAAAAACTCATTGGAATGGTCAATGATGATGAATATTTATTGACTGTCACCAAAAGTAACCAAAATTATCATTGGTGATGGTCAATAAAATATTGTCACTAGAAGTGTCACCAAAGAGAGAATTAGTGATGGGCATTTAACAACCCTCACCAAAAGTGTCACCAAAGAGAGAATTAGTGATGAGCCTTTAATGACCCTCACCAAAAGTGTCATTGAAAATGGCTTTGGTGACAAACCTTAAAGGACCATCACTATATACACTTACAACAACGATTTTTTAAAGACCGTCACCATATGTCACATTGGTGATGGACCTTAAAGGTTTGTCATAGGCATGACCCTCACCAATGACCTTTTTTCTTGTAGTGAGGAACTCATTAACAGATGTGTGGGGACCGGGAAAGGAGAACTGCACATAGTCCGAAAGATTGGAAAACACAAGACAAGAATAGGAAGAGAAATGAGGTTAACCACGTAGACTGGAGACTATGAGATGGACCAAGCAATTTTGGATTAAGGGTCGGACACGAATGTTTTGCCGAAGTAGACATGGGAGCACTTAGGGAGGCCTATGCTACAGTGGTATCCTATTCAGCTACACATGGTGAACCAACAGAAGATAATACCCCTGGGGTGATTGCAGGGAATCATTATGGATATTGAGTGAGTGAGCACGCTAGAAAAATTTGAAGTGATAGAGATTGTTGATGACATCAATCCCTACCCCAAGCTCTTAGGAATTGATTGGGCCACTGACATGAATGGGGTGATTAATCTAAAAAAGTGCAAGATGATTTTTGAAAAGAAATATCTGTGCGTAATAATATTGTTGGACCCTGCTGACGGATCGCGCTACACTGAGCCAATGTGCGACTATGAAAGTGATGATGATTTGGATTGCATCTACAAGATTACCACACAAGAGCAAGACTAGGTAAATCCCACTACAGATGGATGAATTTCATGGGAGCATGAAAGCTCCTGTACTTCAAATTTAGATGAGGAGATAGAGCGGTGGTATAACAAGTTACACAAGGTAATTGTTGGGTTGTGTTATATTCTTTCCATGACTAACCTATGTAGTGAATCGGGGGATTAGAGTGGGAGTAGAGAACCCTCTTTGTTGTGCCGATTGCGTAGTGGGGGGGTCACAGGGGGTTTGAGGGGGACGGGTAGCCCCCCTCTATAAGGTCTGGGACAACGCCCCGAGATTTTTTTTTTGGAACCTATATTAGGTTGGGCAAACCTACCTATGGTTTTTGGTCCATGGTTTTGGCAATGATGGTTTCCGGTCCATGGTATTGGATGCTTCAGCATGTATATATATGTATTGTAACATTGAAAGCAATATAATGAAAAATCAAGCTGGTAGTCCCAGTTTTGGGATCCAAAGGAAAATCCTTGTGTATATGTGTTTTATGTGTTATGCTCTCGCATTGTTTATTTTCTGTGTTTTAGAATCCGTATGCAGGTAATTTTTGTACAGGGTTAAAACCTACATTTGGTATCAGAGTTGTTTTGGCTTCAAGGGATGCCTTTGTTGCTGAGGGGTTTCGCTTGGGCTTGTGGTAGACCTTGTTCAATGGGAGTTCTGCAAGATCGATTCTAGTGGTAAAAGAAGATGGCGAGCGGTGGAAAGATATAGATTGAGAAATTTAATGGTCAGAGTTCTGAGTTGTGGAAACTCAAGATGGAGAATTTGTTGGTGGAAAAAGATTAGTGGATCATGGTAGATCCAGGTACTAAACCAACAGGAGTGTCCGATGAAGAATGGAAGAAGTTGGATCAGAAGGAAAAAAGCACAATACAATTATGTGTCTCAGATTTAGTATTGCTAAATGTATCAGGGGAAGCTACAACAAAGGCTTTGTGGGACAACTTAGGGACTTTGTACCAATATGAATCTCTGGTCAATAAACTGTTCTTGCGGAAAAAGCTATATAACCTGAGGATGAAGATGGAGACTCAGTGATAGAGCATCTGAATGCATTTAATACTGTGGTAAGTCAGTTAGCATATGTTGATATTAAAATTTTAGATGAAGATAAGTGAATTAGCTTGTTGTGTTCTCTACCATATTCGTGGGATAGTCTGGTTATTGCAATAGGTAGCAATGCAACTGCCTTGTAATTTGATGAAATAGTCTCAACCTTGCTGATGGAGGAGCTGAGACGAAAAAATATGGAGAGCTAGAATGGTGATGTCTTGTATGTATGAGGACGGTCCTAGAACAAAAACAAAAATAAGTCATCGAGTGGGAGATCTAAATCTAGAGGGAGATCTAAATCTCTAGGAAAACCTGTAAAGGTCGTGTGCTGGAAATACGAAAAGGAAGGGAACTTCAAAAGGGATTGAAAATCTAAAGCTCCTGATAAAAGAAAGGGATCAGATGATGCTCCTTCTGTAGAGGTGGAAACCACCTCAGATGAAGGTGGGGATGTGTACTTGTCTTCTTCAGGTACACATGTAGATCATCAGTTATGGTTGATTGAATCAGGTGAATCCTTTCACTTAACTCCCCATAGAGAGTGGTTCTGCGAGTATGAGAAATGCGATGGTGGTGATGTCTTCTTAGGGGATGATAGGAAGGCTAGAATGATTGGTCGTGGAAAAGTAAAGTTGAAGTTGCAAGGTGGAAGTCTTAGAACACTTCCAGGTGTTCTACATATTCCTGCATTGGCTAGAAATGCAATTTCTATAAGCAAGCTAGATGATGTAGGTGTAAAGACAGTGTTCGATAAAGATACCTGCAATATGGTTCGGGGAGCACTGGTATTGATGTGGGGAGTTCGGATTGGAACTTTATACAAGCTGCAAGGTAGCACTATTGTTGATGGGTGCAATAGTTCTGTGGTTCCTGAAAGTGGAGCTGAAAATCTAGTGGTCTCTGGAGAGAAGACCATGCTGTGGCATCAAAGGCTTGGACATATTGGAGAGAAGGGCTTTTGAATACCTCATGGTAAAGGTATGGTAGAAGGTATGAGTAATAGCTCTCTGGATTTTGATTTTTGTGAAAATTGTGTTACGGGAAGGAGAATCGTGTGAGTTTCCCCTTTGGTGGTAAGAGGGTGAAACAAATGTTAGAGCTTGTGCATAGTGATGTGTTTGGACTTATGAAGGTTCCATCACTAGGTAAGTCTGTGTACTATGTATCATTTATAGATGACTTATCAAGGAATACATGGATATATTTCCTTAAGAATAAATCTAAAGTCTTTAACAAGTTTAAAGAATTTAAGGCTCTGGTGGAAAACCAAACAAAGAAGTAGATAAAGGTGCTGAGGACAGATAACGATGGAGAGTTTTGCAATAAATAATTTGAAGAATTCTATAAGAAGTGTGGTATAGCATGGCAGAAGACTACTCCATATACACCTCAGCAAAATGGAGTTGCAGAAAGAATGAACAAGACGTTGATGGAAAGGGCAAGAAGCATGCTCTGTGGTGCCAGGTTAGGACAGGAATTATGGGCAGAGGCAGTGGAGACAACATGTTACCTAGTCAACAGATCACCTTCATCAGCATTGGAGGTAAGACTCCACAAGAGGTATGGACTGGTAAGAAACCATCTCTTTCACATCTGAGGGTATTTGGATGTGATGCATATGTACATGTTCCAAAGGAGAAACGAACCAAGTTGGATAGTAAATCTGAAAAGTGCATCTTTATTGGGTATAAGGATGGTTTAAAGGGTTATAAACTTTGGAACCCAGTAACAAGGAAGGTTGTGTACAGTCGAGATGTGGTGTTCAGAGAGGTGAAAGATGTTATTAAACATGAAGTCCAACCAAAGGAACCTGTGAAGATAGAGGTTGAACTAAAGGAGGAAGAATCAGACTCTGTAGCAGAGGAGGAATCAGAAGATGAAGAGCCACAAACTCCGGCTATGAGAAGATCAGTTCGAGGAAAAGAAGGCAGCCAGAAAGGTATTAGTCCATCTGCTTTCAATTCAAATTTTGCTTTATCTATTACTGATGTTGATCCTAGAACTGTGAAGGAAGTAGTAGATTTAGAGGATGGAAAACTTTGGAAAGAGGCCATGGTTGATGAAATGGCATCTTTGCACAAAAATGAGGCTTGGGATCTGGTAGAGTTGATGGCTGGAAGGAAACCCATTGGCAGCAAATGGGTGTTGAAGAAGAAGACAAATGCAAAGGGAAAGGTGGAGAAATACAATGCTCAATTGGTAGCAAAAGGTTATTCCCAGGTGCCGAGAATTGATTTTGGTGATATTTTTTCTCCTGTTGCCAAGGTAACTTCTATTAGGTTACTTTTATCTGTTGCTGTTGCTTTTTATTTTGACGTAGAATAGATGGATGTGAAGACAACATTTCTTCACAGGTATTTGGAAGAGCAGATCTACATGAAGCAACTTGAAGGCTTTCCGATGAAGGGTAAGAAAGAATTGGTATGAAAGTTGAAGAAGCCTCTGTATGGGTTAAAACAATCACCAAGGATGTGGTATCAGAATTTAATACATTTATACGGGGACTTGGCTTCACCAGAAGTAAAGCAGATCACTGTGTGTATTTTAAATTAATTGGTGACCATGTTATTTATTTGCTCTTGTATGTGGATGATATGTTGCTGGTTGGAAATGACAAAAATTATCCAGGATTTGAAGACCCAATTGTCCTCCAAATTCGACATGAAAGATCTTGGTGCTGCAAACTATATTTTAGGCATGGAAATTAACAGAGATCAGGCAAAGAGGATGCTCTCATTAAACCAGAGGAAGTACGTTGAGACAATACTACAGTCGTTTAGTATGCAGGATAGTAAACTAGTGAAATTTCCTATTCCTATAGGTGTAAAGTTATCTGCTGAACAGTGTCCCAAGGAACAAGAAGAGGAAGAGGATATGTCCTGTGTTCAATATTCAAGTGTAGTTGGTAGCCTGATGTATGCAATGGTCTATACTAAACTAGACATTGCACATGCAGTGGAAGTATTGAGCAGGTTATGTCAAAACCAGGGAAGGAGCATTGGACAATAGTGAAGTGGGTTTTCAGGTATTTCCGTGGCACTAGTGATTATGGTTTGTGCTACCAAGGAAGACTAGGATTGGACAAAGTTTTGGATATCTGTGGCTTTGTTGATGTAGACTGGGCTGGAGATTTGGATCAGAGAAGATCTACAAGTGGGTATGTGTTTAACCTATTTGGAGGTGAAGTCAGTTGGATGAGTAAGAAACAATCTATAGTGGCACTAGCAACTATAGGGGCAGAATACATGGCAGCCACTCATGCAAGAAAGGAAGCAGTTTGGTTGCAGAGATTGTGTTCAAGTATAGGGTTAGTACAGGGAGCGATAAGGATAGACTATGACAGCCAAAGTGCAATTTTCCTGGCAAAGAACCTTGTTTATCATTCAAAGACAAAGCACATTGGTGTTCAGTATCACTTTGTGAGGGATATGATAGAAGACAAAAAGGTGTTGCTGGTAAAGGTGGAAACTTTGAAGAATACTGTAGATGCATTGACAAAATCTATGAGCTCTGAGAAGTTTTCCTGGTGTAGAGAAACAATGGGCATTTTAGGGTTGGAAAAATGACTAAACTCTCTTGTGGCCCGCTGTGGAAAGAAAACAACAAGTGGGAGAATGTTGGGTTGTGTTATATTCTTTCCACAACTAATGTGTGTAGTGAACCGGGGGTTAGAGGGGGGGTGGAGTCCGCTCTTCATTGCACCAATTGCATAGCAGGGAGGTCATAGGGGGTTTGAGGGGGGCGGGTAGCCCCCCTCTATGGGGTCCGAGGTAGCGCCTCGGGAAATTTTTTTTGGACCCTATATTAGGTTGGGTGAACCTACCTATGGGTTTTGGTCCATGGTTTTGGTCGCAATGGTTTTTGGTCCATGGCATTGGATGCTTTGGCATGTATAAATATTTATTGTAACATTGAAAGGAATATAATGAAAAATCAAGCTGGTAGTCCCGGTTTTGGGATCCAGGGGAAATTCTCTTTGTATATGTGTTTTATGTGTTATGATCTCGCATTGTTTACTTTCTGTGTTTTAGAATTTGTATGCAGGTAATTTCTATAAAGGGTTAAAACCTACAATAACCATGTTAAAATGTAATATGATGACAAGATCATTATACTGTGTATCAATGGAAATGAGAGATTTACCAACTTACAATGGATTAGGAGAGGTAGATGATTTATTGAACAGATTTGAAAGGGAGGTGTTGGAGAAGCAACGATTCGAAGCCTTGAATTGGGTACTGCACGCTATGCTCGCAAGGTGGTGGGGTACACAAAAAGGAAACGCTGATGAATGTTGCGCATGTAGGAGGATGATAAACACACAGTTTGGGAAGCATATGGAGTAGCCGACATCTAGATACAATGGCTAGGATGGTCTCTGTGCGCATCTGTCCAGATGGGTACAGACCTATAGTAAATCACCTGTGCGGATGCACATGAACTTAATGATGTGAAATATGGACAATAAGCATGTGTTGGACGGGAAAATGCGTGAATGGATCCTCAAGATGGAACGATAGAGTGTGGAAAGAATGAGCATGTAGACGGTTGCCCAGGCGGAAGCCTTTCACGAAGTGTGCGGAGAGCTGAAGAAGGTATGTAATGTGCAGTGAAGCAATTGGGACCTGCACTTACCAATAGTCCTATGGGCTTATAGGGTGAAGTGCAAGAAAATGATGGGATGGATGCCTTCTAGGTTGGTTTATGAAGCGAGCACTGGAATACCAATGAAGTATATCATGCCTAGCCTGCGCATAGAAGCACCCACGGATACGACAGATTGTGGAGCCTTGAAAGAAGGGATCACGTAGCTGGAAGAAGAAGAACGCTTGGGACCTGATGAAGAGATCCAGCGGGGTAATCTTAGGCTCTAAGAACTCTTGAATGCAATTTTTTTTTTAAGGGAGAAAAGCACCATGGCAGAAGAAGAAGTCATGAAGCTGGGAATGAAAAGGGATTTTCTTGATAAAAGGACTATGGTGATAAAACGGGATGCGCACGATTGTGTTGATAAATTTGAAGACTACCGCCAAGAGTTGACTAGTTTGATGCCTTAGATTGGACCGCATATTACTAAAAGGATCATAAATGGTGGCATGATGCAAATGGTAAAATGCACGATGCAAGTAGTAAGGCTAAAAGGCAAAATTTTCCAAGAAGAAGTAAATGATGAGTGGGTAAAACCATATATAGGTGGCGCGACCACCTAACTAGCCGTGGGAAGCATAGTTTTAGTCCTCCAGGAAGTTGAAAGGAGGCATGTGACTATAAATTACTTTGCCCAAGAGCTACGTGATGTCAGGGCTACGCGCAGGAGCAAAGTGTCACAAGGGCCACGATAGCACAAGGGTAACTGTGCTATCATGGGTTGGCTGGAAAGTAACCGTTATAATCACTATTCACAATGTGATACTTGGTTTCAGACCAAATGGAGCGGGCAGAAAGCATTTAGGGCGAGCTTTATGGGCTAGATTTGGGAAAATCTGCCACCAAGGGAGCATTAATGAACTGGATTACGGTTGAAGGTGCAACCTTCAACTCCTCCAGAGGTAAGGGAACAACACACCAATGCCATCACAATGGGCATAGAAGATATCAACAGTGCAGTGAGGGACTTCACCAACATGTTGGAAGAATCGTTCAAGGTTCTCACCGCTCTACAGGAGGACCCAAACATACAGTGCTTGGAGACAGAAGCGCGTGAGCTGCAGCAACAAAATGACGACATAAGAGGGACCGCACGGATGGTGACCCTTACACAGAGGCTCGTGCGGATGCAACAGACAAAGGCACTTAAGGAGAAGGTAGATGCGGTGCGGCACAATGAAGCGGTGTTGAAGGCACACGTCCAACCATGGATTGTTGAAGCCTTTGTTATTACAATATCAATTGAAGGTAAGCTCACACAAATGTAGGGGACATATGAGTAGATACAAGGAAGCAGTTTAGATACCATAGTCTTTCAACAACGCATCTAGGAGATACAACAGGCAGCTGCTCAGTGCGTTGCCAATCTCGCAGTGGTCTGAGCAAAGTTGGGAGGTCTCCACATGAAGATCTCCGCACTGATAGAATGACTCGAGGGCAAGTTATGATGTTTGTGTTAGGGGCCTATTGGGCATGAGATTCCCCAAGGAATGTTTTGGGGCTTAAAGCCCAAGCTTTTACTACGTCTGATGTAATGACTTTGCGAAGTGTCTGCACAGAGCACGAAGTTGTAATTGAGTCACAGGGTTGTTCACCCTTACTTTTGTAATGTAATGTCGGCTTGAGAGTTCTACCCATGGTCCACAGACCATGGGATTGTATAAATAGAGTGAGGTTCTAAGTTGTAGAGGTAGCTAATTAGATCTAAGAATCTAAGAGAAGATGAAGCATTGAGTCTTGGTTGAAGTGTAAACTCATGTCTTAGGTCATAGAGTAGGAGAAGGCTCTGCAGCTGAGTGTGCAGAGGCCTAGTAGTCTGCAATTGAGTGCATGGACCCCTGCAGCTAAGTGCGTAGGGTGAGCTGAGTCTGTAACCATTAGAGAAAATAATAAAGAGAAGTGTCTTACCTTAGTAGTGTGAAATCACCTCAGCCCCTGATTAGGGTTGCATGAAGGTGAGGATAATAGAGTGTGAAGGCATCGCAGGTAAGGAAAGTGAGTGAAGTGACCTACTCGAAGGTATTCATAGTTGAACTAAATCGACCCATCAGACATCTCAAGGGTGTAGAAACATTGTTCCAGCATCCCCCCATACTACTTCGGGTGAGACCTGAGTCTGCATTCCACATTCTGTTGCAGAAAGGGCTAGTAATACAGGGATTTGTTTGGCTAATTAACTCCAAACCTAGGTAGGGCCCAATTAAGCCAACACTACCCATGGTCTGCGAACCATGGGATTGTATAAAAAGGTCTAATCTCTAAGTAGTTTTGAGAGACACAACATGTAATAGAGGCATAGCTTTGAAGCAAGAAGTCTAAGTCTTGGATTGTACCATAGGTAAAGGCTCTGCAGCTATGTGCATAGAGGCCTTGGGTAGAAGTCTGCAGTTGAGTGCGCAGACCCCTACAGCTGTGTGCGTAGGGTGCACAGAGTCTGTAAAAAATTGGAAGACATTAATAAAGAGAGATATTCTGCAATTTCTTTGTCTTTTTTATGTTGACGCATCTAGATATTTTATGTATGAATTTACTTTATTATGCTTATATGATACATGAATGACCGCAATTAGATTGAATAATTGAACGCATTTATGAATATCCATTTATGTGGTGTTAACTATAATTGTTTGATAAGATAAGCAAGTCACTTAGATTAATTAGGGAATTTGTATGGAACGTTTCCATAGTAGCACAAAAGTACCTCAGTAGCAGGCTATGGTTGCACGAAGGTCGATCGTACCCTTTTGTAGAGGTATTGAAGGCTGAAATAAAGGGCTAGTCTCATAAGCCATGGAGCGAAGTAACCTGCATGAAGGCAGGGATAGAGGGAATTAAATGATATCACAATCATCTCAAGGTACGAAAACTTGGTTCCAACATCCCCCCATACTACTTCGGGTGAGACTTTGGTACGCGCTACGCAGGCTAATGCCGAAAGTGCCAGTAGTGTAGGGATTTGTTTGTCTATTTAACACTGAATCTGGGTTAGGCCCCCTCAAACCAACAAATGGTTTCGTTGTTGAGACCGGGATATGCATAAGAGATGTGTGATGTCGTATTACTGGAATCCAGCTAAAAAGAGATTGGAGACTGGCTGGACAGGAAGATCCATGAATTCGCAGCATAGGAGAATAAAAACCCATGCCTGAAAAAGGAACAATGGTTGGACAGATGCCTGTATACAAAGATCCATAAGATCCTTTTCTGCTTCTTGCCAATTGAGCTATATGAGTGGATTGCGAAGCAAGCAAATATCCAAGGAAGGTGGAAACTTGATGGTCCTATTATTTGGACCCCAAAGCTAATACAAAAATTAGAAGCATTTGAGGACAGGATCAGCCATGTTGTTGATCATTGGCTTAATCACGTCATAGGAGGATTTGTGATTGAATTCATGGTTGACACCTCAGTCATCTACAACGAGGTGAAGCAGCTCTTTTTCAGAGGACCATGAGGTAAGTATGTGAAATCTTTGAATACTTGGATTAAAATGCTATTGTGTGAAAAATGGGTTATGCAGCTACCTTGATTTTCAGAACTATGCGAAGTGGAAAAACTTATAGGAACGAAGGACAAAGGGGTCTGTAGTATAGTCCATTGATTTCACCTTTGCGAGGTGACGAGGAAGGGATAGCGAAAATTTCTTCATGAAGTGCTATTCAGTTAATAAGACAAGGGTTCCCACGAATACCACCTCTTCCCACATGACCTCCAACTTCACCCGTACCACCTCCACCTCCACCACAGTTCAGTATGGAAAGCGCAGTGAAGATGCTTTTGTTCAAAGGCTTGGGAAATGAGGACCCAAACCAATTCTGGTAGTTGTGAAATCTGTATAGGAAGCTCAAGGTGTTACAGATGATCATATAAAGAAGACAACATTGGTTAGTGCCTTTCAAGATTGCGCGCTAAACTGGTATATAACGTACTTGAATGATAACCCGAACGTTGGAGTGGAAGACATCTAGACAACACTGAATAGAGAGTTCAATAGGCCTAAATTTGAGGTACAATCGATTGTGAGATTCAAGGAGATCATGATCCAACTAGGTGAGATGCCTTGGGAACTAGATCAGAGGTTGAAATATAAAATCTGTGAAGCCAACATGAATTTAACAGATGGACAACATCGTGAGTGGTTTATGGCTTCACTATTGCCACACTTAAGGGTCACGCTGTTGTAGCAGAAGATAACAACTCCGACGAAGGCCTTGGAGATTGCAATGAGACTGCATGAAACTCCAATGTAAGATCCAAACCTAGGGGTTAGTAGATCCATGCGTAGTTGAAGAATCCATTCCTTGAGATGCAAAGTTTGAAGCAGAATAGAACAGTTCGACTAGAGGTGTGTGAGGGGGTATGGTGCTTGAAATGCAAGAGTCATGGGCATGACAAGGACCATTGTTTGGTATTTGTGAACTATATTGCAGGAGGAGGATAGATGCCTTTAAGGCTAGAAGTTTAAGCAGGACCTAGTGTGGGGTCTACCTTGTGGTGCGCTATATGTCAGGTAGCAGGAAAACATGCCACGGATAACTGTCATTTGCTGCAAAATTTTGTACAGAAATTGCAATCGTTTTTCTGCAAATTCTGTAGGTTGGTAGGGCATGATGAGCATAATTGCAGGATTTATGAATTGATGATGGATAGGACTCCCATCTATAGGGTTTAGGCCAAAGCAAGGCCCCCTGACCAAAGCGCAGGAATGGAGCAGACAGGATTTCAAGGGCGCGGATGAGGCCGAGGTGGAGGAGGACTTGACAGAGGTCAAGGATAGTTGATCTGCTATAATTGCAGAGGACCGGGGCACTATGCTCGTGATTTCACTAACCCAACACGTTCGTTGTGTAAGTATTGCATGTTGTTTTATCATGAAACGAAAGACTATCGTACACTGATAGATAGGATATGTGACTAAGGGGCGCTACCACCTCCATCGACTCAGAACCTGTAGATGATGAGGTTTAAGCCACGCGAAGAAGATCCAAATGTAAATATAATGCTCAGGAGTGGAATCCTGATAGGAAATGACAAAGGGAAACAACCAAAAGACAATGCATGGGTCTGCAAAGCTTCAATGAAGGAGGCTGAGTTCGATTTGGAGCATGCATGAAAAACCTTCATTGAAGCTAAGAAGAGCTTCGCTGAGGCCTCCACCTCAGGAATCAAGAATAAGCCTTACCAAGAGATGGACCCCTCTATGCTCACAACTTTCTTGGAGATCTGTGTGAAGTTATTACGCGATAGGAAGGTTATGAAAGCGTTACAAGAGCTCATTAATAGATGCATTGGAACCGCGCTGGGTGAGATGTGCATGGTACAAAGGATTGGCAAAAATAAAACAAGGATCAGACGAGAGATGAGACTGACCATGCAGATAATAGAGTATGAAATGGATTAGGTCAGTTTGGACCTAGGGTCAGATACGAATGTCCTACCAAAGAAGACTTGGGAACAGATGGGGAGATCTGCGCTGCAATGGTCTCTGATTTAGCTAAGGATGGAAAATCAGTAGAAGATCATCCCCATGGGACAGATGCAGGGGGTGACTATGGATATTGAAGGTGCAAGTGTGCTAGCTGACTTTGAAGTAATAGAGATAGTGGATGACATCAATCCCTATCCTGCACTCCTGGGAATTGACTGGGCTACTAATATGAATAGGGTAATCAATCTAAAGAAGTGAAAGATGATATTTGAGAAGAAATCACTGCACGTAATAATACCCCTAGATCCGGCTGAAGGATCATGTTATACAGAACTTGTCCATGATTATGAAAGTGATGACGATTTGGCCTGTATCTATAAGATAAAAACATGAGATCAAGATTGGGTGAATCCCACCGTGGATGGATGGATTACTTGGGATCATGAGAGTTCCTGCACTTCGGACTCTGATGAAGATATAGAACCTTCGCAGAATCGGTTACATGAAGTAACTACGCTAAATTGCAACATGATGACTTGATCGCTAGGTTGTGTGTCCTCAGAGGTATGAAATCTTCCTACTTATGATGGCCTGAATGAGGTAGATATCTTTTTGGATGGATTTGAAAGGGAGGTACCAGAAAAGCAGCACTTCTAGGCATTGGACTGGGAACTACACGTTATGCCCGCAAGATGGTGGGGTACGCATAAAGGATGCTTTGATGATTGGCACAAATGTAGGAGGATGATGAGAACACAATTTAAGAAGCCTCAGATGCGAATGAAAACCAAGTATGATGGGTAGGATGATCCATGCGCACATTTGGCCAAATGGACCCAGGCTTACGGAGAAAAGCCCCAACTTCAGTGGGTGCACTTGTTTTGTCATACCCTGTATGTTGTCCCAATGAATTAGTATGTAGAAATAAAGGTCTACCATGGCACGGGTGAATGGCATGTTCTACGTGAGGGCTTTGTGATATTCAGTTTTGAAGACGGGTTTGACTGTATTGATGAGGCACTACAAGAAGTGAAAGTAGCTATCTTTCGGATACCACACAACCCTTTGGGCCTGGTTCAGCCTAAGTGGACTACTCAGCTAACACTGGAATGATATAATGTGACCACTGAAGAAGAAGATGAGGATTCACAAAAAATTAACATTCCAGAAATAGAAGGTCACTACGAGGTTAAAGGACCACAGGTTGAGAACCATGATATAATCACGCCATTGAAAACGAAACAAGTGAACATTGGTACGGAGGTAGAACCCAAATTTGCAAAGATTGGAGACTACTGGGATGACTTGATGGTGGATAAGGTCGTTGAATTACTTCACGAATATGAGGGTTTATTCCCTACCAAGTTTAGGATCTAAAAGGGATAATCATGGACCTAGGTATGATGAAGATTACATTGAAACCCGACGAATCCGGTTAAGTAAAGACATTACTGTCTCAATTCGAAATATAAGGAGAAGGTCCACTTAGTGTTAGACAAGATGCTCGCGGCAGGTATCATTGAGTCTATGGAAGAATCTCACCAGGTAAGCCTAATGGTGGTACAAGAGAAGAAGCAAAAGGATGAAATAAGGATATGCATGGATCTCAAAAAGATTAATAACACTTGCGTGCATGATCCTTTCCCAAATCCATTCACTGATGAAGTGTTGGATAATGTAGGTGGCCAAGAAGCATATTCCTTCACTGATGGGTTCTCTAGGTACAACTAGATCAAAATCGCGTTGGAGGATAGGAGCAAGAAAACCTTTGCAACTGAGTGGGGTTGTTTTCAGTACACTGTAATGCCTTTTTGATTGAAGAATGTGCCTGTGATCTTCTCGCGTGTAGTTGTTGCTATGTTTAAGGAATTTATTCAAAAGTTCCTGGAGGTATATTTTGTTGATTGGACTGTATTTGGGCTGGTTAAATGCCATGTAGCAAGCTTGCACCTGATGCTAGATACCTGTCCAAGATTCTAGATTGCACTTAATCTCAAGAAATGTTTGTTTTGTGTTCCTTTTGGGAACCTGTTGGGGCATGTGGTTTGAAGACTGGGATTGATGGTAGATCCTACAAAGACAATGATGATATTGAACTTGGAAGCACTAAGGAGTGTGAAGCAGCTGCGCGCTACCTTAGGACATACAGGATATTACAGAAAGTTTATCGAAAGCTACACCGAGATCACTGTGCCTATGGTTAAAATGTTGAAGAAGAATGTCACGTTCTGCTGGAAAAATGAATATATGAAGAGCTTTGATATATTGAAAGAAAAGATGGTCATCGTGCCAATCCTAGTCTTCCTGGATTGGAAGAAAGAGTTTCATGTACATGTCGACGTGTGATGTATAGCGCTAGGAATAGTACTGACATAGGCTAATAGAGAAGGCTTGGACCATCCTATCACATTCGCAAGCCGAAGATTATCGAAAGCTGAGAACTATTCACCATTGAGTGCAAAGGGCTAGCTATGGTGTATGCGCTCTAGAAGTATAAGCACTACTTGTTGGGATGCCATTTTAAGATGTATATGGATCACTCTGTGCTGAAGTACCTAGTCAATAAGTCTATGTTGGGGGGGAGAATCTATAGGTGGCTCTTATTGTTCCAGGAGTATGATTTTGAAGTTGTTTTGAAGCCTGGACGAATGAAAGTAGGACCAGACCATCTATCACGCATCAAAATAGGGGTGGAACCCACCAACTTGGAAGAAGGATTGCCTGACAGGCAACTATTTGCAGTGTGCATCGCGGATGGTCATTTTGAGGATATAATACATTTCCTAATGACAGGAACTGCTCCAGAAGGATACACTATCCAACAAAAGAAGGAATTAGTGGTGCACGTGGCAAATTTCTCTATCATTGCTGGGCATCTGTACAAGATGAGGATTGATGAGATATTGCGATGGTATGTACTTGAATTTGAAAGAAGCAGCATCCTCATGGACGCTCATGGGGGCACCGCAGGAGGACATTATGCAAGAAGAGAAACTGCACAAAATATTCTTCACGCGGGGTTGTTGTGGCCAACCCTTCATTAGGACTCAAAAGCATATTGCAAGGCATGTGTTGTGTGTCAAAGGACTGGCAAGCCATCATAGAGGGATGAGATGCCTTTGAACCCTCAGATGACATTGCAACCCTTTGAGAAATGGCCTATAGATTTTGTGGGACCCATTCAGCCACAACGAAAGAGAGGAGAAAGCTACATTATCACCACAACAAAGCATTTAACTCGTCTGGTGGAGGCATAGCCTATGAAGGATTGCACAAGCATGACCCCAACAAAGTTTCTCTTTGAACACGTACTGACACAATTTGACTATCCAAAGATCTTGATGAGTGACTGCAGTACTCACTTCCTAAATGAGATAATCAGCATGCTGATGGAGGAATTTCAGGTATGCCACCATAAGAGCACATCTTATTACCCACAGGTTAATGGGACAATAGAGATGTTCAACAAAGTGCTCGAAAATGCGTTGACCAAGGATTGCAATGCTCAACAAAGTGATTGGGACCTACGTATACCTACAGTATTATGGGCTTATTGAACGACATGTAAGAAGTTGATAGGACAAACCCCCTTTAGGCTCATCTATGGGGTTGAAGTGGTAATGCCTATGGAATGTATTGTGCCTAGTTTGTGCATAGCAGTGCGAGAAGGCATGGCATGATCGACACATTAAGCTACGCACATTTAAGATAAATGACCTGGTTTTTCTATATGATAGTAAGTTTGATAAATTTCCATGGAAATTTAGGATGCACTAGTTAGTACCCTATGTCATTATGGAAATTACTGATGAAGGAGTGGTACAACTGGTCAAATTAAATGGAGAACCCTTCCCAAGAAAGGTGAATGGTAGTCATTTGAAGCCATACACCGGCGGTCCAGCCATGTGACTAGAAGGAGGTGGTACAGTCTTAGCGCTCCAGTCAGCTGAAAGGAGGCATGGGACTATAAACTACACTACCTAGGTTGGGGTGTTGGGCGATTGGAAGATGGTACAAAGCAAGGAAGTGTCACTGGGTCTGCGACAACATGAAGGGAGTTGTGCTACCCAAGGAGAAATTGTGTAGGTTGGCTGGAAAGTGACCGTTACGGTCATTGTTCATGAAAAGACAGCAGAAGTGAAGCCAAATAGAGTGGGTGGCTAGCATTTAAGATAAAATTTATGGCTCAGATCCTTGAAAATATCTTGCCAATCTAACATTAATGAACCGATTTTGGGGGGAACGGTTGGATTTGAATTCAAAATGCCCTATAAATTGAGTGGTTGTCCAGTAAGAAACACATGGCATTTTGAGTATTCAGTTGTTCAGCTCTCAGACACCTATGGACTAAGAGTTCTTCAAGGCTTTCAAATAGACTCAGACTCCTTCATTTGCAAACTTGCCCAAGATGTCGTGAGCACTATTAGAGAGTGTTATGTTAGCACCCCTAGAAATTATCAATATAGATCAAGTAGTAGAAGAGCCGGCACAAGAAATGGAAAAACAGGAAGAAGTAGCTGCTCTTGAAGTAGCTGCTCCAGAAGTAGCTGAAGTATTGGCAGAGGTCCCTAAGTCACCAAGCATGCTGAGACTGAAGCCAACCCCAACCAAGGAAACCAGAAAGGATAATAAGGGCAAGGAGCCTGCCATACTGATGCACACATCTCCAAGGAGAAACCCACCAAAGCCCACTGTGCAAGAGGAAGGCAAGACTATAAACCTATAAGTAGAGGAGGAAGATATTGAAGACACCCTGATGGATGATGAGGATGTGGGAATGGAAGTAGAGGAGGTTGAAGCCCAGGGTGTGGACCTTATTACACGGTTGCCAGAGTATGTCCCTCCATGCAAGTCTATGTCCAAGGTCCCAAAGTACATTTATGAGAGTAAGACTTCACTGCAAACCCCTCTGCTACCAGATGAAATTGCTTTCGATAGTCTGTGCCTGGCAAGAGTGCCACTACTAAAGCTAGAATACTTGGACTTGGTAGACGATGAAAAGTTCCCACTCCTAGTGACAAAGTAGCTAATGTGCTGCATCATAGACATGAATGCAAGGATGACCACATTGGAGTCACGAAAGTGGCTCATGAGAGTGGAGAAGGCAGGGTTGCTCAACCTGGTTAGGGTGCCGCACTATAACTACACCTCGGTGACAGTTTTGGTCATCAAGTAGCTGTTGTACTTAGTGCATGATGGGTGTCCGTGGATATAGGAGTTGATACCCATCACAAATATGTTGATTCACTAAATAACACACTTATCGTATACAGGTGAGAATCCAGTGATGATCTTCGGTAGCAAGGGCGGTGAGCAAGCTCTCACAAAGTCAATGAAGGAGAAATTAAAGCTGGTGAAGAAGTCACGCAGGTATGCTATCTCCAACATTTGCGACCCCACTATGAAGGTAGCAACACAGATCCTTTCAGGGAAGGTGATGTAGAAGTGATGCACTGATGAGGTGTTGGTGCTTGTCATCGCACTTGCATAACAGTGCATAGAAGGACTCCAATTTAACTAGTCAGACGACCTTCGTGGAGAGTTCCTAGCAAACTGCCGCGAAGCGCAAGAGCTCAGCAACATGTTCCATTACGCGTGGCTCTTGCTGTTGATTGTGTTGGTAGCATGGGAGCTATCACAAGAAAGCCAGTTCCCTTCAGTCATGCCAGACCTCCCAGAAGCAATGAAGTACGCTTCGGTGTGGGCGACCAAGGACACACAATGAGTTGAGGACAACAAGATCTTTTGGATCTTGATGGAGATGAATATCAGGATGGCCATCAATCGCAAGCCGTGATTGTCACCCACGGTGTACACTGACCTGAAAAGCTATGCCGAGTTCAAAACTGATTTCCATCGAGTCTCCATCAGGGCACATAAGGATGCTGGGCAGAAGTGGTACGACTTGCCGTATCTGGCCAGAAATGATGCCATTGATGCAATGCTTGATCAATGGCAGGAGGAGTGGCGCACTACCACGGACTTGGCCATGCTGGAAGCAATTCCGCTACATAGAAGAAGAAGGAGGAGGCCAAGCTGAAGATGGAATAGTTGGTCAAGAAAAGGAAAAAGGAGGCCACTGATAAGGCCCAGGAGGAACATGCAGAAAAGCAGGCAGGAAAAAAGACAAGTGGCACAAAGCAGGGTTCTAACAAAGGTGCGAGGTCACCTTCACCTGAGACCGAAGAGGAAGACATAGAATAGCATGGCGAGGACCCCCAAGAGACGTCCGACTACATTAAGCACCCAAATATACGGAGGCTAGAGATGGAAGCGCATGAGCTACAAAAATGCTATGATGAAGTTAAGGGCATAGCGTGAATTGTTGCACTAACACAAAGTCTAGCAAAGCTGCAGGAAGCCAAGTAGCTGAAGGAATAGGTGGATGTAGCGCTGCACAAGGAAGTAGTGTTGGATAAAAGACTAAAGCCCCGGCTAGAGAAAGCTTATGCAGTCATAGGAACTATTGAAGACAAGCTAGAAACTCTACAAGCGATGCAACAAAAGCTTCAGGGTGATAGCATAGGACTAGTGACCAAGAAGACAGTGGAAGATGCAAAGTAGGTGATGGCTCAGTGCACAGCCGAGGTAGTGGTCATATAGGTCGAGCTGGATGGCCTTCATGCAAAGATATTTGCGCCTACCAAGTGACTTGAGGGTGAGTCATGATGTTTGTGTTGGGGGTGGGATCTCCCAATGGTAGTTTTGGGGCTAAAAGCCCATGTTTGAGTAAAATTTTGTAATATAATTGTAAAGACTCTTCATTTTGTGGTCACGAAGCATGAAGGTGTCATGTTTCAAAAAGGGTAGTCCGCCCTTATTTTTGTAAAGTAAAGTCGACTGTAAGAGATCTACCTATGGTCCCCAGACCATGGTATTGTATAAAAAGAGCTAAGCTCTAAGTATTTTTGAGAGACACAACATGTAATAGAGTCATAAATTTGAAGCGAGAAGTCTAAGTCTTGGATTGTAGTGTAGGTAGAAGCTTTGCAGCTGAGTGCACAAAGGCCTAGGGTAGAAGTCCGTAGTTGAGTGCGGTGACCCCTGCTGCTGTGTGCACAGGGTGGACAGAGTCTGTAAACACTTGGAAGACATTGATAAAGAGATATATTCTGTAATTTCTTTGTCTTTGTTCTATTGATGCATCTGGATATTTTATGTATGAATTTCCTTTATTGTGCTTATATGATGCACGAATGACTGCAATTAGATTGAATAATTGAATGCATTTATGAATATCTGTTTATGTAGTGTTGACTATAATTGTTTGATAGGATAAGCAAGTCACTTAGATTAATTGGGGAATTTGTATGGCATGCTGCCATAGCAGTGAGAAAGTACCTAAGCAACAGGCTAGGGATGTGTGAAGGTCGATCGTACCCTTTAGCGGAGGTACTGAAGGCTGGAATAGAGGGCTCATATCGCAAGCCCTAGAGCGAAGCAACCTGCATGAAGGTAGGGATAAAGGGAATTAAATGACATCACAACCATATCAAGGTGCGGAAACTTGGTTCCAGCATCCCCCCATACTACTTCAGGTGAGACTTTGGTCTGCGCTCCGTGGGCTGATGCCGAAAGGGCCAGTAGTGTAGGGATTTGTTTGGCTATTTAACGCTAAACTTGGGTTAGGCTCCTTCAAGCCAACAATGATCTACTTATGTTAAGTGTTGAACATTGGCACATTTTCCTTAGAAAATTATATAACAACCTCTTCCTAGAAGAAAAAATTGATAAAACTGTCAAGAAGGGTAGAGTTAATATGGAAATCCTAGTTGAAAGGGAAATATGGTGCAAGTTAGTAAAGCAAAAGACAACATGATGATTAATACTGACTTCATTTTTTTTGTATGCTATGGCATGAAACTACTGATTGGTATTGTAATTGGTTAGAATGATTAAGGTTGCCAAGAGTTACTTTTTTTTGGATCCTACTTTTTTTCCTTGTTGGTCTGATGAATCATTATGAGTTGAGTTGTTTGGATTGTTTGTAGCTTTTAGTTGAATTGTTTCATTTCTATCATATTTTGAGAACTCTTTACTCTGCACATTGGTTGGAATTACCATATTTGGTTGGAACACATTTTATGCAAACACATTGAAGTTTGTTAATATTGTAACAAAAAATGAACACACTAAAGTTTGTTGTTTTATTATGACTTAATATTACTATACTTTCTTTGGAAATTACACTCGTATACTGATGCAATACAATTTTAGTCATTTACAGGAAACATAGGAAGGAAAACCAAAAGAAATAGTAAGTAAGAGATAGTAAATGTAGCAAACTGGTGAGCAAGTTATGAAGGTGTATTTTATATCCCTCTTGGAGATGATAATTATGTTACAATATTTTAGTGCACGTACCAAGATTGTTCTTATGAGGTGCTTTGGTTCAGATTGAGAGGCAAACAAGTTTCCACGAGAAAGTATAGACCATAAATGGAAATAAAGAGACTAACAATAAAAATTGACCTTATAAGAACATATATTGATTTACATGTGACATTATGAAAGGATTTGATGAAGGAAACACATGAGTATTACATGTATGATGCTTG
Organism: Pinus taeda; assembly: GCA_000404065.3. Lineage (NCBI taxonomy): Eukaryota > Viridiplantae > Streptophyta > Pinopsida > Pinales > Pinaceae > Pinus > Pinus taeda. Next base: position 79,539 of record APFE031111066.1, read on the forward strand.
GATTATGTCTTTATTGATTTGTGCCAAGTATTGTAAAAATTATGTGATGGAACTCTTTTACCTGCAATGTCCTCTCATACTGTGCCATCTTACAGTAATATCTCAAGTGTGCTATGAAGACTAGTTTAAGAGGTTTGTATCTTGGACCATTTCTGATAAAGTTGAGCATGCTTGAGTTGCATCACCCACTATAGGTGGATTATCATTGCAGTCTATATAATAGAATTTAAAGATTGTTTTAAGGATCATTGTCTCAATTAGTTTGAAAAATTTAGCAAGTGTGAGTTGTGCCACCCATTTGCAATTAGACCTAAATTATTAACCTCCAACTTCTAGTTGATATTCTTTTAAAATAAAAAATGTTGTTGCACACTCTTGGATTCTAACTACAATGACTTTATTTTATAAGCAAGTGACCTTTTACTGAAGTATGAAAAGACTTCAATTGGATGCAAATATTTTTTGTTTAAGCTCTTATATTACATCATGTCATCCATGGAATACTTAACTTATCCTTGGGCACCCAATAATGCAAATTATAGAGTTGAAATTATTTCATATAATTTTTGGTAACATAAATGATCATCTTGGATACCCTACATGTTTTAAATTTCTTTTGTCTAGGTAAATGTGTTTTTACAAAAGATGTTTGAAAATTCTCTATAAACTCATGGGAAAAATATCACAGGGGAAGGTGGTTTGAATGTGTTATAAGGTAATTCAACTATTTGAGTATCAATTTCTTTAATGTGTTTTGTATTTCCCAAGTGGGTCATGATTTTGATTCTTAATTATCTCTTTTTACACAATATACCACTAACTATGTTTGTATCATCCGAGTTGTTGGATATTTTGTATTATTTTGTTTCAGATGGATTGTGCATCTTGGAATTGGCTAAAATTTATCTGATATTGTTCAAATGTGTTGCTTTAGTAGAGACATGACCAACCATCACCTTGAAGTTTGATAGACTATTGAACTTGTGAAAACAATTTAGTGAATTTTTTGTACAATTATCTCTGGTTTTATATTGTATTTTCATCATGTAAGAGCATGAATCAGTGGATGTATTTTCTTAAGAAAAAGGGAAATATATATTTTTGTTCTTGGAAGAAAAATCGTGGTTTGCACATGAGTTTTTGTTATATTAGAATCTCTTTTTATGAAACTTTCTGCTAGCTCCAAAGGAATAAATAATTTCAAACTTTCTAAAATCAATGTCCAAAGTTGAAAATAATGGTGCGTGTAAATTCTTCATAGAATCAACTAAAGGTGCATGTAAATTCTTCATAGAATCAACTAAGTACAATCTCTTTTAGTTCATATTAAGGCAGAAGTTGGAGAATCTATACTTTTGCCTAATATATCAACGTAGGGTTATCAAATATCACACGATAGCATAAATATTTTGTAAGCAATCAAGGGTAATAGGAATGTGCACACATTTCATGCTATGGTGGGTGATGAGTGGCCAAAAATACATTTTGACACAAAATTGACTATGAGAAACTACCATTTTAATGAAATAGTAAATTTGGAATGGGAGTCATTTGGAGGATTAATCTATCTTTCAATTGAAGTTAGTGCTAATTGTAACAAATTGAAACTAGTGTAAAACTGTGTTATGAACTACTTCATGGTTTTTTTTAACATGGGATGCATCTTTTTACAAATGGTAAACCCATAAAAAATATTGACCCACCCTCACACTCAAGTGAATAATAGAATTTGTTGGTACATTTCTAGTGCTTATACAATAATCATCTTGGATGCTACTTCATTATTCAATATAATCAATAACCACGTCCATCAAAATCCAAGTAGGGGAAGGAATTCATGCCATAATTTGAACCTAGGTCATTGCCACAACTATTCCAAATTGATGCTAGACTGTTGCCCAATAGAAAATAAACTAGTTTAGTGCTTGGTACAATTTTGCTTAAATTTTCTCAAATGTCTGTAACTTAGTGTCCATTAGATGATTTGGTAGTTAACATAAAAGTAATAAGTTATATGGTATATTATAGGCTATATTCTGCCATTTGTTTTCTAGTATAGTTCTTTCACTCCTATCAAGGGTGATTTTTTATGAGTTATACATATGACAAATTGATCACTTGATTGAGGAATAATGTTTTATATACATAGTTACATTTCCTTTTATGTTTATGTATGGAAAATTGATCACTGGATTGGGGAACAATGTTTTATATAGTTATATTTCCTCTTATGTGTGGTATCTTTTATTATATGTATTAGATGGTTTTGATCAAGTAAATGTTATACATATGTTTCTCTTTTTGCATCTGATTTATGAAGCAGGTGTATGACATGGATGGTGATCCAATATTGAGACACATAGACCCATGGATGCTCATGGTTATGTGGAATAGATGGTTAGTTATGATTTATGGATGGTACATGATTTTTGTGATTATATATGTCTAATATTGTACTAAGCAGGATGTGGTATGGTACCTAGTTATTTTCCAGCAAGGATGTTCAATTATGAATGACTGTGGAAGTCATGCATCATTCTCAGTAAAATGTGATTAAGTTAATTTCATTATCAAATTATTCCTTTGATCTATGAGATTGTAATGTGTATAGGACTTTGAACAAGGCCTTACCAGCGAACCATCAGGTGGGTAAAAGCTCCCAATCAATATCATAAGGAGAAACACAAAGTTTGAAAGTATAGTAGATGAGAGGGCATGGAAATTAGGGCGTTGAGTCCTAAATCCAAGAAAGATAAAGATGTGGAAGTCTTGTATATTTAAGGCATGGAGTCCTGAATATTTAAAAACATTAAGTTGTGGAATCTTGGACCTTTGGAGTAGATCAGGGCGCGAAGTCCTGAATCTACTAAGGCACGAAGATGCATGAAATACGATGCAGAATCCCTATTCTCTAGAAGAAAAATACCAATCATGGATGGATTTCCTTAAATGAAATTTCATTCTCACAATTCTGGAATGACTTTCTAAAAATAGAAAGTCATGTCCAACATCTCAAGCATGACTTTCCAAAAATAGTAAATCACCTTGCATAAATTGGTAATCAAGAAGAGCTGAAGAAAAACGACTTAACTTATCATTATTCAATCCTAATATTTCAATCTTGATTGAATCCTCAATATTATTAATATTATTATTACCTTTTATGAGACTATGATATTATTATTAAAAAGGAATTACAAGTCAACTTTATCTCCTCAATCAATTCAGACATCTCCTTGATGACTCTCATGGATCTATGTAACTCTCTCTCTTTTAAATAATACATTACACTCTATTTTATGCACTCAACAAAGAATGGCATATTCCTTTTCACTCATTAAAAATGTCATAAAATATTCCTCTTACACTGTCTTTAATGCATATGTTACACTCTCCTTAACTAAGGCATGCATACCTATCCTTAATGGCATAAGCTACACTCTAAATGGAATCCAATGCATGCACATTACTCCTCCTTTATGACAAGAATTGGTTGCTCCTCCTACATATGAGTCTCATGTATTCTCACTTGGGGGGGGGGGGGGGGGAGAGAGATTATGATGCCAAGAGTGGAAGAGAATTGAGGAAACTGGTGAGAAGGAAAGATATGGAGAGTAGCCTATTGCTTCCAAAATAATTCCGAAATTATTACTAAAATCTTGAGATCTCTAGCTATTGAGGTTGGCCATGAGTGGTATTGAGAGGAAGTAAAAATTTGCTTCCTTAGTTTTCCTTGCAAATATCTCCATTGTTGTCTTTTGGTACTGCTTGTGAGATTTTGCAGCTCGGGGGTTCTGGGCAGAGAAGTTCTTCCTGGATATGGTTGGGAGGGAAACCAGGTGGTTCACAATGAGTTGGTAAGGATATTGGAGTTGGAGCATAATCTCATTGGCACTGGAGCATACTCCCACCTTTTCTAGTTGTATAAATTCATTGCCAGGTATGTTGACAACAGTATATTGTGTTTTTTTTTTAGTTCATTACATGGTTTTTGCTTATTTGGTTGTTGACTGAAACTTAGAAGTATATCAAATGCTACACACTAAATGTTGAAGGAATTTTGCAATAACTGTAGATTATTCCATGCAAGTTTTCTTTTTGTACAATTTCATTGCAAGTTGATTTACATCATGTCTTAATGGCTGAAGCATTCAGGATGCCATGAGTATATGAAAACATATTGATAGAATAAATTTGTTTTTCCTTCTCTTTTTACAACTCTAGATCAGTTTGCACATTATATGTTTGACAAAAGTGATAAATGAGATAGTAGAAATTTGTTTTTTGTTCTGGTTTTAAAGCATCACGTTTCTAGAAATTTCTGTTTCGGTTCATTTTACCTTCAAGGGGTATCTGTGCCATTAGGCCATGTCACCTGAACTTTGATTTCAAAAAATAGAGTTTTAGAACCTGGTTCTTTATGCTGTTATATTTTATAGATTTGTTGTTGCTGCCTGGTGGTTTGTTTCACTGTTTTTTTTTTCTTTTAGTTGTGGCTTACCTAGTAATCTATATTTATGAAACCATCCTGTTATATAAACTTGGAATTCTTGTTTTAAAGTCTTAATGGTTAATACAGTGATAGTTTAAATAACTTGTGACTGCTTGTTTGATAGTTTAATAGTTAGCAACTTATTTTGTAACTGCTAACCATTGCTCAAAATTATTCAATGGCTATAGCTACATCGCTGCGAGCTATTTGTAAAATTCCTTAAACATTTATAGTCATTTATGTGCCTAAGGTTTTGTATATGCAACAATGAAGATGGATGATAGTTCTACTGATCCAAAATGGGTGTTAAGCCTCTAAGTCTTTAAATATCAGAAATAGAGAACGCAGAGAAAAACAATAAGGAATGTTGGAAACCCAAGTGAAGTAGAAATGATGAATAGTTGAATCAGAGCCATTGGATCATCCAGATCAACAGTTAGGATGGAATCAATGATATCGCATCAGAGGTGGCCAGTGGAATGTATCAGAGGCAACCTGTTGGGAAATGCGATCAACGATCCAACGATTTAATGAGAATCGTTGGATCAGGTGTGCAGATCCAACAGTGGAGATCACATAATCACATTGCAGATGTTACCAAAGCAGAACTTACCCACAGGCCCAAAGTCTATGCAATATGAAATTTTCACTTTATCGCATCGCAAATAATTAAAGAGGAGGACTTTACACGGGCACAAAGGATTTCAATAGACCCGAAGGAATTATGAACCTAAACAGTAGTAATTTGAATTTCGTGGTAAATGGTATTCTGGATGGGCTTCAAGCAATAAGTGGTATTGGAGGGGCTCTACCTGATTCCATACATTGGTTGAGACATAGCATGCCACAGGAGAGAGGAAACAATATTTTCGGGCGGGTAATCCCTGTGCAAGTGGGCTGCCCGAAAAGGCCGTCAGCTGTTGGATTAATGGAGCATAAATCAACGGTCAAAGGGGATGTTGGCAGATGAGGTATGACAACCGTAAAATTCATCTGTTTTGGGATTAGCACCAGGGAAAGGCCGGATGGTCGGGACCACCCGCGCCCACTGATCCTTTCATTCAAACTATTTCTAATATAAACAAATCAGTTTCCACGCTTTAAGTGTTTTTTAAGAAAAATGTGTTATAAAACATGATGAACGTAGAAAAGTAAAACACAAGGGAAAAGAGAGGTTGACAGAGCTCAAGATCCAGAGAGCCAGAGGGAGTTGAGAGTACCAAGGTGGAGACAGGAGAGTAGAGTAGAACCAAAAGGGTTTGGAAAACCATCTAGGGGGTCTGGTGGTCGTGTAACTCTGTGTAATTTCCACTGACTATTGTGTTGAGACTTAGTGTTTGATCTCACATCTCTGTTTTGAAGACATAATATAGAGGTCGCACTGAAAGCTTGGACCAGGAGACGTAGCTAGGAAGTCTAGTGAACTCCTTTATCATTTGGCTATGTTGATATGTGTTTTATTGTGTCTTTTAACTGTTGATTGTCTATATTATTTGCAATATTATCAATCCATTGAACTAAGTAATATAGGCATTTCCTGCACATAAGTCTGTAATACCTTAGTCTTTATTTAAGATCACATTTTAGATCAAGTGGTATCAGAGCTTAAGGCTTTTGTTAAGGTTAGACAAGCTTGTGTAGGAATTTGAATGCTAACTAGATTAAAGCTTAGATTAGGAGAAATAGTACTTGTTGAGTCTAATCCAGAGATTGGAAGAGTCTTCTCTCAGAGGAGAATGGCAGAAGAAGCTCCATTGGGATCAGAATCTCAATTTATAGACAGTTTTATGACCACAAGAGCTATGGTGGAAGAGATGTATCTAGAGTTCAAGAAGGGTCAAGGTGAAAGCACTTCAACACCTAAACTAGACAAAGGAAAAGAGGAACCTTTTCTATTTTCACCTCCAGAAGACAAAGGAAAAGGAGGAATGCCTCCTCCACCATCTCATCCATCATCATCATTGTCCTCAGAGTCATCCTATTTGCATAAAACTAGCTCTTCTAAGAAGAAGAAGAAAACTTCTCTAATCAAATTAGATGTACAGTTTGATTTGCAAATTTATTATGGAGAACATAATGTAGAGAAGCTAGATAATTGGATAAGGCAAATTGATGTATATTGCATGATACAAAATGTTGATTCAGAGAGGAAGAAGATCCAGCTGGCTAGCCTTTGACTTGGAGGAACTGCACTAGTATGGTGGGAAGGCAAGACACAAGTTGATCTTCAAAAACATGGTAAAATTATTTCTACCTAGAATGAATTTGTTTCTGCTATCAAAAAAACAATTCTATCCTTTGGCTTATATGCAACAGGCAATGATGAGTTTGAAAAATCTTCGGAAATTGAAGGGACAAAGTGTACAGAGTTATGCTCAGGAATTTAGGAAAAGAGCTTTAACTCTAGGTATTTCATTGGATTCACCTGAGACTTTATTGAAGTATATAGGTGGTCTTCATAGTTACTTAAGACATACTATACTTATGTTTAATCCCACTAGCTTAGATGATGTATTAGTTCAAGCAACACATCTAGAGGCTAGAGGTAAGAATGTAAACCCATAGGTTGGGAAATCATCTAAATACTCTGTAAACAAGAACAAGGAAAAGAAGAGACTGAAATGGAAGGAGAGGAAAGAAAACACTGTAAATAAGGATAAACGTTCATGCACTCATTGTAAGAAAGAAGGACACAATGAGGCACACTGTTGGTCTTTGCATCTAGAACTGAAGCCTAGGAAGTTCGAGGGTAAGGAAAGAAATAATGTTGCTACTATTCAGAAGGACTTGGGGTCAAACTCAAGTGATGAAACAATAGTTACAGCCACAGGTATTAAAGGTAAAGATTCTGAAGCATCCACAAGTAATTATTCACAATCTGTTGATAATGAAAGTAATGAGAGGAAAAGAAATGAGCTATTTCATATTAGAGTAATTTCCAAGCATAATAAGATTGTTACTTTATTTGATAGTGGATCACAAGTAAACTTGATTTCTGAAACAATTGTAAAGAATTTGGAATTACAAACAAAGCCTCATAAGAAGCCATATCCATTAGGTTGGGTGTGTGATAAAACAAAACTACAAGTCACGAGACAATGTAAACTTAGGTTTGCTATTGGATCAACATTTGTAGATGAGGTTGAGTTAGATATAGTTCCATTGGATATATGTGGTATTGTTTTAGGAAGTCCATACTTGTATGATAGAAAAGCTATTTTCTATAGAGCTGAGAATAAGTATCAACTCACTAAATATGGAATAGAATACATTGAAAGGGCTCATAAACTCAAAGATAACTACTCTCTCATAAACTCAGGGCAGATGAATATAATTGTGAATTCAAGTAAGCAAATTTTACTAATGGTTGTAAAGGCAAAGGATACTGAAAAATCTAATGCATTTGAAGGCTGTGATCCTAGACAGAAAGCTAATTTAGTTAAAGTTGTTTCAGAGTATGATATGCTATTTCAAGAACCTAAAGGTCTACCACCCAAGTGGGAAATAGTGCATGATATTCATTTACAGCAAGATGCTCCACTACCTAACATTTGAATGTACAGGTTATCAACTTTATAGAATGTAGAGATAAAGAAGCAGGTACAAGTGTTGCTCGACAAGGGATTTATTCGACCAAGCACATTGCCATGTGGATCGCCAATCGTGCTGGTGAGAAAGAAAGATGGTTTGTGGAGAAGGTGTATTGATTTTAGAGCACTAAATAAAATAATGATTAAGAATCGTTATCCTCTTCCTTGAATAGATGATTTGTTAGATCAATTGAAAGAAGCAGTTTAATTTTGTAAGTTAGATTTAAGAAGTGGCTATCATCAGATCAGAGTCATAGAATAGGATTCCTAGAAGACTGCTTTCAAGAAAAAGAAAGGACTTTATGAATGGTTTGTTATGCCTTTTGGCCTAACTAATGCTCCTGCTACATTTATGTGAGTTATGAATGATGCATTTAGACCATTTATTGATGATTTTGTAATAGTTTATTTAGATGAAATTCTTGTTTTTAGTAAGACATGGAATGAACATGTAAAGCATGTGAAGCAGACTTTAGATGTTTTAAAAAGAGAAAATCTCTATGTGAAACTATCGAAATGTGAATTTGGTAGAACATCCTTAAATTATTTGGGTTATATTGTAGGCGATGGTGAATTGAAGATAGATCCCTCTAAGGTTGAAGTCATTGTGATTTGGCCTCAACCCAAATCTACTTTCGAAGTTAGGAGTTTCCTAGGGGTGGCACAATATTGGAGAAAGTTTATTGCTAACTTTTCATTGATTGCAGCTCCTTTACATGCTTTAACAAGTTTGAAACATGTGTTTCAGTGGGGAGGAAAACAACAGAAAGCTTTCGACACCTTGAAAGAGAAAATTAGTACAACACCAGTACTAGCACTACCGAATCTTCAACATCCATTTGAGATTGAGACAAATGCCAGTGACTCTGCCATGGGAGCAGTGTTGATGCAACACCAAAAGCCCATATGCTATCATTCTGAGACATTTACTTCTGCAGTAGTTAATTAGCCTACATATGATAAAGAATTGTATGCATTAGTACAAAGTGTGAAAAAGTGGAAACAATACATAATGGGTAAAGAAACAATCATACATATAGATCATCAACCACTTAAATATTTGCACTCATAAACTAAATTGCAGCAATCAAGACATTATAGGTGGATGGGGTTTCTACAACAATTTCATCTTGTCATCAGATATAAGAAAGGCATAAACAATAAGGTTGCAGATATGTTATCAAGACCAATCATAAATGCATCTACTATACTTAAGCATAACTCAGTAATTCATGAAAGTTACATTGAACAATATGCTCAAGATGTAGATTTTAAAGATGTAGATGCAACTTTAAGTCATTGAAAACAGGTAGAAGAATTAGATTATTATGTAAAGGACCAACGCTTATATCATTTGGGAAAGCTATGCAGTCCACAAATTGAAAGAGTTAACATAATTTGAGAAGCACATACTTCTCTCATATCAGGTCATTTTGGTGTAAGTAAAATAGTTGCACAGTTGTAAAGGTTTTGTTATTGGCCAAGAATGCATGAAACAATTTCTAGATATATGAAAGGGTGTACTATGTGTGCTACAAGCAAGCCCAGTAATAGAAAATTAGGCTTGTACACTCCACTCCCAATTCCTTCTTGTCCTTGGGAAAGTGTTTCCATGGATTTTGTCGGGGGATTGCCAAAGTCTAGGAAAGGTCATGATTATTTTTATGTAGTTGTGGACAGGGTCAGTAAAATGTGTATTTTGATACCATGTAATAAGAAGGTTATAGCTAAACAAACAAAAAAGTTGTTCTTTTAGAATGTATGGGTTCATTTTGGGTTACCGAATTCTATTGTATCTGATCAAGATTGTCGATTTGTTGGGAAGTTTTGGTCAAGTCTTTAGGAGTTAATGGACACCAGATTGAAGAAAAGCACAACATTTCATCCACAAATAGATGGTCAGATAGAAGTGGTCAACAGGACAGTGATCCAGTTGCTCAGAGGTTACTGTAGCAAGCAACCCAAGCTTTGGGATGAGCATTTGTGTTATGTGTAGCATGCTTACAAGCATGCCAAACACTCTTCTACTCAGAGATCTCCTTTTGAGACTTGTTTTGGTTTTATACCAAAGTCTCCATTGGATTTTGTCTTTGGTAAAGACATAGAAGTTGATGGACATAGTGATGTGGAAAAAGCAACTAAGTTCATTAAGAAAATCCAGGAAATTCACCAAGCAGTACAGGAGTAGCTGGAAAGAATTCAAGCCAAGTACAAGGCAAGACATGATAAGCATCGAGTTGAGCATAGTTTCCAAGTCAGTGATCAAGTCTAGCTATATATCAGCAAAGACAAAATGTAGGGTGTGTAGGTTTTAACCTCGTACAAAAATCACCTGCATACAAATTCTAAAACACAGAAAATAAACACTGTGAGAGCATAACACATAAAACACATATACACAGAGATTTTTCCCTGGATCCCAAAACCGAGACTATCAGCTTGATTTTTGATTATGTTCCTTTCAATTGTATAATACATATTTATACATGCCGAAGCATCCAATACCATGGACTGAAAACCATCGAGTCCAAAAAATATGTGCAAAAATCATGCACAAAACCATAGGTGGGTCTGCCCAACCTAACATAAGGTCCAAAACCAAAAATATTTGGGGCTTTTCCCTGAACCCCATAAAGTGAGGTTATGGTTTCACCTCAAACCCCCTATGACCTCCTCCCCTCTAACCCCTGGTTAAGTACATGGGCTAGTCGTGGAAAGAATATAACACAACCCAACAGGGTGAAGGTAAGAAGCTTAAACCAATAAGGTATGGACCTTTCAAGATACTTGAAAAAATTGGTGAAAATGCTTTTCACCTTGATTTACTAGCTTATATGCAGATCTACTCAGTTGTTAATGTTGAAAACTTGAGATTGTATGAACCCTCAATGATTGAATATCATGAAGAGAAAGTTCAGTTACCTTCTATTGAGGATATGTTGCCTGAGTATCTCAATGAGTTGTAGGAGGACACAGTTTCAGATAGGAAAGTGAGAATTATGCGTTAAGGGGATTTTTAGTACCTGAGAGTAGGACTCAAGGGTTCAAATCCAAGCAAGGCACGATGGATAGAAATTGGACAAGTGAAGGAACAATATCCTCACTTGATCAATGCTTAAAACTAACTTTTGGTGGTCCAAAAGATTTTTAGTGGGGAGGTGTGATCCAAAATGGATCTTAAACCTCTAAGTCTTCAAATATTAGAACCAGAGAATGCAAAGAAAAACACTAAGGAATGGTGGAAACCCAAGTGAAGCGGAAATGATGAATCATTGAATCAAAGCTGTTGGATTTGCTAGATCAACAGTTGGGATGGAATCAACGATATCACATCGGAGGTGGCCAGCGAAACGTATCGGAGGCAACCTATTGGGAAATGAAATCAACGATCTAGCGATTTAATGAGAGCCATCAAATCTGGCACGCAGATCCAACGGTGGAGATCACATAATTGCATTACAAATCTTACCAAAGGTAGAACTTACCTGCAGGCCCAAAGTCTATGTGATATGCGATTTTTGATTTATCGCATCGCAAATAATTAAAGAGGAGGACTTTACATAGGCGCAAAAGATTTCAATAAACCTGAAGGAATTATGAACCAAAACAACAGTAATTTGAATTTTGTGGTAAATGGTATTTCGGACGGGCTTCAGGCAGTAAGCGGTATTAGATGGGCTCCACCCATTTCCATACATTGGCTGACACTTAACAAGACACAGGAGAGAGGAAACCACTTGTTCGGGCGGGTAATCCCCGTGCAAGTGGGCCACTCGAAACATCCGTCAGCTGTTGGATTAATGGAGCGTAGATCAATGGTCAAAGGGGCTATTGGCGGACGAGGTATGACAACCATCCAATTAATCTATTTTAGGATTAGCACCAGGGAAAGGCCGGACAGTGGGGACCACCTGTGCCCACTAGTTCTTTCGTTCAAACTATTTCTAATATAAACAAATCGGTTTCCACACTTTAAGAATTTTTGTAACAAAAATGTGTTATAAAACATGATGAACATAGAAAAGTAAAACACAAGGGAACAAATCGGTTGATAGAGCTCGAGAGCTAGAGAGCCAAATGGAGTTGACAATGCAGAGGTGGAGAAAGCAGAGCAGAACTAAAAGTTTGGAAAACCATCCAGGGGGTCTAGTGGTCGTTTAACTCTGTGTAATTTCCACTGACTGTTGTGTTGAGACTCAGTGTTTGAGCTCACAATTGTAATCTCCGTTTTGAAGACATAATATAAAGGTCGCATTGAAAGCTTGGACCAAGAGACGTAACCAGGAAGTTTGGTGAACTCCTTTATCATTTGGTTGTGTTGATATGTGTTTTATTGTGTCTTTTAACTGTTGATTGTCTATATTATTCGCAATCTTATTGATCCATTGCACTAAGTAATATAGGCATTTCCTACACATAAGTCTGTAATACCTTAGTCTTTATTTAAGACCGCATTTTAGATAATCTACTTATGTATTAGCTTCACTTATTGGCATTATTGGCAATGAAAATTAAGTTATGTAATCATAGATTCATGTAACTTAATTGTGGTGAAATCACCTTAAGTGTTATGGTTGTAAGTGTTTGATAAAATGCCTCAATGGATGTACATTTCATGCTTGCAAACTGTTTGACATAATGCTTCAATGGTTGTAGCTAATTACATCAATGAATTGTCTATAAATATGGATAAGTGAATTTAGGATTTGCAACCAAGGTGTTTTTGGAAATATCTCAATGAATAAGCATGATGATTCCATTGAATTAAGAATCTATGGAATTCAAATTGGGTAGGTAAATTGTTGTAATTGTTAGCTCACATATGCATTCATAATCATTGGAAACCACTCCTTTAGAAGTTGAATTATCTTGTTTTTCTTTCCTTCGTTTTACCAAAGAATTCATAGGCATATTATTTAGAACAAAATCAAATTAGTCACTCTTAAACACTTTTAATTGCAATAGAATGAGCAATTAGCTTATTGGAAATTGTGGTTTGTAAAGATTGGTATTATTTATCCCACTAAAGACTCTATCATGTAAATATGATTATAAGACTTATGGTTGTAAGTTTTGGATCTTGACGAACCATGACCCTGTAGCTTTAATGAGAAGTTTAATATTACATAGGTTAGTTAGTTAGTAGAAATTAGTGTGTAGTGTAAAGAATATCGATAAATTTAAAATATAAATATAGATATATGACCTTGCATTAACTTTTACATCTTAAAAACTTAATCTTAAAATAAAATAATATCACATTTTGAGTCAGCCTTAGTATAATACTGATGGTTGGTAAGGTGGGACCTTACATAGGCCAACTGAACTAGTTTTCTAAATCAATAATAAAACTAGACATTCCTATCAAATTGATACAAACATAAAAATATGAATTGTTCTGAAAAATTGGTTTGTAGGAATGTTTTTCTTTGAGACCATGTTTGGGAGATTGCTTGAGTCTATATAAAGATATGTTTTCAATTTGGAGACCAACATCTCAGTTCCAAAAGCAACATATCCTCAAGCTGATCTCATACATTTCCTCTATTGGGAATGTGATTCATTGAGACTATGTTTGGGAGATTGCTCGAGTCAATATAAAGAGACTTCTGCAATTTTTAGATCATCTTCTTATTTTTAGTAGCAGCATATCCTTCAAGCTGATTTCATACCTTTCCTTATTCATTGGGATACATCCATTTGATAATTTGATATAAATTTTCAGCTGTGAAAGTCATCTACACTTGAAAGAAATATATCGTACTCATTGATATATTTAACTCTAGAGGACCCCTTAGTAACCATTCAAGTATGTGTTGATCCCCATTCCCATCACACTTAACATGTGTAAATAACCATTTGGATCCTTCTGTAAGTAGAATCAAAGTCAGTTATAATGTTCTCCTATGTATTAAGGCTTTATTAATGCTTCTTTGGTTTTATTAACCTGACTATCAATGCATAATATCCTTGTGTGACATGCAAGGCTCTGCCTAGACTTTTCTTACTCCCATGGATTAGTTAAATACTTGTATATTTATTTTCTTTAGGGTTTCAACATGGAACACTTTCCACAGGTCATTCTCTATCTCCCAATGTCTTCCCCAAGGTTTGATGTTTATTAAAATTAATGCCCCAATTGACTTCACTTTTGGCTTCCAACATTTCTATCATCGTGCACTTTTAGCATAAACTAGGAAACCAATTTCATTAGGACGTGCCATTGATGTCTTTTTACACATATAAGCTTATTTTGGAGGTTTCCTGTTTAGTATTCTATTTATATCATATTGCTTGTTTCTTTCCTAACAATTTTCTTGGCGGTGCACAAAATGACTTCTCTAGGGCCATGCAAACTTTGAATTCATTTGTGGTGTATATGTTTCCATCAGTTTAAGTTTATGGAAAATCTATATTTTTTTTGTAGTTTGAGAGAGAGTTTACATTTCTCCTGTAAAGTAAAATCAATGTTAGGCACCTTGATCCAAGGGATAAAAAATATGCTCAAAATTGAAAGTGATCAAAATTTCCTGAAATTGGTGCCAAATCATAGAGCTCATCATTCTGATTCCAACGATGTTTGAATCACCTCAATTCAACACCATATGAAGAATTTATCGTGTTACAGAGTTTCGGCCAAAAAATAAAAAGTTAAAGTGTAGGGTTGGCTATGCGGGTATGGATTCCACGTGGAAGTTCATACACTGATGTGGTGTTGAGTTTGGTAGAATGAGTGGGCTATACGGATTGGAAGGTGGGCCAATCCTGTGAGGACAAGTGGTGAATGGTTATTAGTAGATGTGATTGTTTTTGGGCCAATCACAGACCACCACGTGGACCAATTAGACGGTGCCACATGGACTTATGAGAGGCCACCACATGGCCTCTCGAATCGCACCAAATGTTTGTCAATAAATTGAAAGGCTTTGCGAAATTTGACCCCATGACCTACACCATACAAACTACTTGCCCGACCGATTGGGCTATAATGCTTCATGTTAAAACATGGGCATCATTTTATATTTATTATGATATTGAGGAGTGGTTGGAGGGTAGGGAGGGATGTCGGGTGCAATGATTGACTTGACCCATGGTCATTGTGGTATAGCATAGGACCATCGGTAAAGGAATTGGGGGCTGGGTACATGGCACCTTTCCCGTGCCCAAGGCCCAAAGGCCTGTGGCCATGTGGAGAATTCAATTGTTGGTAGGAGGTTGTCATGGGCACGTGACCTATGGCCTGCGACCCATGGTGATATCCATTGCGCAAAACCAGAAGTGTTGGTTATAGGCGGGGGCTTTGGCCCATATGTTAAAAAAATTTATTTTAAAACAATACAACGAAAACAATGGTGGGAGGTGTTGGTTGACCCCGTGACCTATGCCAAAGCATCCCAACGCCCTAAAAATTGGGCTATACACATTTTTTTTTAGAAATTAATAGAGTCGTGTCCTTTTTGTGGAGTAGTTTGGAGACTAATTTGGAAAAAGGGTCATACTTTTCTCATTTTAAGCCTTTTTGAGCTCAAGAAGAGTGTAAACGGGGGTGTTTGAGCATTCTGGACATAATGGTGTTATAGACATACTTGGGCACTACAACCCAAATATTATATGTCCATAAACCAAGGGCTTATAAGTCCCTAAAAGTGTTGTTTCATACCCTAAAGGAACAAGGTTAGCTGATTACATCATCTCCCAGATGTTCTCCATGAAAAATTGCTCAGAACTGGTCAAAACTGGACCATCTCACCTGCTCCATGGTCAAAGTGCGATGCATCCCACCTAATTCACATGAGGGGTGCGATGCATACTGAAAAGCCCTTCTATGGGGTGCGATGGGCGAGAGTAGCCAAATGGCAGAGATAGTTTGCAAGGTGGATGATCATGGAATCTTCGAGAAACTTCTCCTATGACACTTGCCTCTCTGAATGCACCCAGGGATGAGTAAGAGATCATGAAATCTCCATGTGGAATTGAGAACTATCAGAGAAATGACACTAATCAAAAACCCAAAAGCTGACTCACCCACCTATAAACATCTATATATGGATCCCTCATCCTAGAGATCCAAAGGCTGGAATTTTGTATCTTGTAAGGAAACGTTGTTGGTTTCTTTGTGGAACATCATAGTGTTGGGTGATCTAGCTTTTCATTAGGTGAAGAAGGGCTTTCATTCTGGAAGGATGGTGCTGGGCTAGATCAATGGGTTGTAATCCTCTCTTCTACTACTTCTATCAATAAAGCTATTTGATTTTTCCTCCATATTCTTGTATGTCTTTGAATATTGAATTGATATATGCATTTGTATGGTCAATATATATCTGGTCCTATATTGTTTATGATTATAGATCTCTATGCTTTGATGGTATTATGCTTCTTTGACTCTACAGGTGTTCTTTGAAGTGAGACAAGTGAGGAAGGAGCGGCAAAGATCTGTCAAAGGGGAGAGGAAACAAGCAAGGAGCGAAGCGGAAGACTGAGGTTGGTACTCTCTGCTTCTCTCTCATCTATTTCTCATAAAGGAAAGTGCAAGTAACTTTATTTTGTTTGTTTCTAAGATAGCTACCCGTCTTAGTGGGACTAGCAGCTCTGAATGGACACTAGTTTTCCTGAAAACAAAATGGCGACTCCGTTGGGGAGCGAATAGCTTGTTTGCTTATTTCTAGTTTGTTTACTTTATAAACTATAGATGGATCCTAAAGTTAAGCCAACTAGCCTTCGAACTGCTTTTTCTATGCAATGGAAACGTAGATAAACGCTACTTCAGTCAATCTTTGGGTTAGTTTATGAATTAAACATTTGACTTGCAAACATCCTAAGGGCCCTTGTGGTGGCTCAAGTAACCTCATTAGATCAATCCCTATGTTTTGTATTTACTGACTATCATTAGCTAAGCCTAAATCCCTGAACTAAGATGCAAACTATGACCAAAAATCAAGCCCAGTCTCATCCCTGCACCATTGCACTGTCTCCTTTTGACAGTCTGGATGGATCGCACCTCCCGTGTGCTATAGGTGAGATGCATCCCTATTTCCCTGTGTTATAGGTGCAATGATTAGATAAGATTGTTTCTGCCTCTAGATTTTGGTTTTTCTTCATTATCTTCAGCTTTATTCAGGAGTTTTGCGGTCTGTGATCAGTATGCCACTGTTGAAACTCCCTTCCTTTGCATTATTTAGCCTCCATTGTACAAAGAATTGTGAATTGTTTTATGTATTTTTCACCATTTATAGTTCTCCTTTACAAATAGTATCTTAATCGAATTGTCATCTTTTGATTTGAAAGTGTCGCAAGTGTCATTTTCATTCAAAGAAAAGAATCCTCCTCTTTTTGATAGTTGATTACACTATTACTCTTGTATTTGATTTGAATTAATAGTACTGCAAGTGTCGAAAGCAATTTTCAATTCAAAATCACTAAGTGTCGTCCTTGTCTTCCTTTCGTATTTTGAAAAGAAAATTGTTAGTACTATTTCTTTGAATGAAAATATAGTTTAGATTTGTACTTAGCATTCTTTTTGTCATTCACACATTAAGAAAGTGGAAAACAAATACATGCATGTGCATTTTCGTTTAGACTACTTGTGGAGATTGATTTAGGATAGTGCATCTTAGTGTGTGCTCTCTGCTCTTTGTTGAAAGAATTTCACTTCTCTTTCCTTAGTAGCTAGGATTTTCATTGCAAAAAGAAGAGTAAATGACTGCTTATCATCTTAGATTGCATAATTAGGAGTTGTACATCTGAGCACTTGTCACTTCAGGCTCATTAAAAATCGAAGGCGACTAGAGTCATCTTTAGCCTTTTCTTAACTCTTAAAAATTGAAAAAGCAAGTTGTGTCAAAGCATCATAAAAATCATTTAATTCGGAATAAAATTTTCCCCTTTTTATTTTGAGTTGATCAAGTAATCTGCAATCGTGGAAGAAAGTCAATCAAAACGCCATCATTCGCGGAGACTACCGAGACAACTGTCTTTGATTCTGGAAACGAAACCACTTTGGGCCAAGCGAACTCATTTAACTGGGTCAAAGTCTCCTAGTTTGTTTGAAACTTGTGTTTCATCATCCTCAGAAACTCCATTTACTCCAACTATTTCTGGTATCCTTGCCTCTATAGAAGAAGTTCCACAGTTACAAGAGGACATTAGAAACAATCCTAGTGTAATGGTAAAAACTTCTATTCTTGAACCAACCCCATTTAGAGCTGATATGGAAGGTGTCACCCCTCCAACATTTGCCATTGAAGAGTCTACACCTTCTTCGGCACCAGAAATATTTTATGGACCTGACGGTTTACCTCTTCCACCTGGACTGATTGCTATAGAAGAGATAACAGAGGATCTTCCATCCAGTACTCCATTGCATTTTGGAACTGGGATCCACCTATATCCTTCTACTTTAGAAGTTAGTCTCCCTTCATCGCAAGTTCCTGTAGAATCGCTAGGAAAACGTTTGGATACACTCGATATGTCTAAATAACCATCAACATTTAGGACTGTGTCATTTGACACAACTGTAGTAGAACCTCCTACTACCACTCTGACAATGTTTTTTGGTATACCATCTGCCCCAACTAGCTCTCAACCGATAGATGAAGTCCACCCGGGGACTGTTTCGACAGTATGGTATGTTCCCGTTTGTTTGTCTGGAATAACATCTAGAATTTCTTTTGTTGAGTCTCAGCAAATTGATCCTTCACAACAGTATCAATTTGGGCAATCTGGTATACAGAGGCCAATCTTTCCTTTGAACACTGGATTGCCACCATATGGGGGGCAGTATACCCTTTCATTGTTCCCTCCAGGAGAACAACCATATGGGTGTTCACAATAGAATTCGGGTCAAGCTAGAATTACATCCAATGGTTGGGTGCCAATACTGCCTCAACAACCAAGAGTTGTATATTCAATGCAACCAAATCCACTTGTGTCGAATATCCCCACTACGCCAGCTATTGTAATGGTGTCTCAAGTACAGGCGTTGCCTGTTGTATGTCAACCTCAAGTCTCTCAGGTCGTAATACAACAACCTTTTGTCTCCATGACACAACCACAGTCACAAATTAGTGGCTCCTTAACTGGAGCAACTCAGGCTCAAATGGGTACTATCACCCCTCATCTTGGTCAAACATCCAGTATTAGACAACAACAAATGGCTTCACAACCATGGCTGGTGCAATATCAACAATCGCAATTCCAACAAGCTTACCGAGGACCTGAGCAACAAATCTTTGCCAGTAATGGGCAGCCGTATATTCAAAACAGTCACCATAAATCATATCATAATGGTTATTTCCATCAACCTTATCAAATTTATTAGCATCAAATACATTATGCTGGTATGCAAAGACCCACTGCTTAGGGGATCCCATCTTATCCTGGGTATGCTTCACCAAACTTGAATCAACAATTGCCCTTCGTAGCAACTTTAGAATTACCAGATCTAAATCGGTTAACAAATGATCCAATTGGTTATGCCCCTTGGCAACCAGCGATTCCTCATAAACTTCCATTAGACATTCCTATATTCAATGGAAATCTAGGTGAATATCCGTTGAATCATGTGATGACCTTTCATCTGTGGTGTTCATCCAACACTGTCAATGATGATTCGATTAGGCTTCGCCTTTTTTAGTGAACGTTAACTAGTCCGACAACAAAATGGTACATAGAATTGCCTAGAGCTTCATTTGATAACTTCAGCACCCTTGCCACCACCTTTTTTACCCATTTTCAGTTACCAATGAGGTATGAAACAAGAATGAAGCTTCTTACCAATTTTAAGTAGGCGACAACCACTCACATATCTAATCATATTCATGAGTGGCGGCGTCATCATTGAATGGTGAAAACATATGTTCCTGATTAGCTCCTAGCTGAATGGTTTATTAAGTCATTGTTATCCTCTATTACAGAAGATGTGGCTAAAGGGGGGTTGTCACTGAAGAGCAAGTCATCGCTCGTGCACAATATCTAGACTTGATCTATACTCAGTTTGGCACGGTCTATGCCAAAATCCCTGATGCTCCTAGACCAAATTTTTCCATTCCTCCTCCTCCTAAATCAAACAAAGACTCTCATGCTGGCAATGGCGTGATAGGTACATCAAGCATGAAAACTGCAAAGGCTACATCTAAGAAAGCCCGCATGGTTTCTAGTCAAAATGCAAATGAAGAACTTCTTACCTAAGAGGTTAATGCCGTGTCGACCGACAAAGGCAAAGAACCGAAGCAATCAGGGGGCAAGAGAAAAAATAAAGGCAAAAAGAAGAAACAGGATGATTCGTCTCCTGAAAAATCTTCAGAAAACCCTTATGGGCAAAAGAAACCTAGTTAGCCATGTCTCATATGCAATGAAGACCATTGGATGAGAAATTGTTCGCATAAAGTTGAGATTAAGAAATTCTTTAAGAAGTCAAAAACCTCAGCAGTATTGACTAACCCATTTCCAAATCCAGAAACCAATCTGGTTTCTAGCAACAATGCTTCCCCATCCCAAGTGCTTATGCTGTCCATTTTGAAACAACAAAATGATGCTTTGATGTCGACAAGGAATAAAGATTACGAGAATCCACAGATGTTGAACAACAAGGCTACTCATCAACCTAGTAGTTCGACAACAACTTCAACTGAAGTTGTGCCACCCATCATTCTTGAGCTAACGATAAAGCTGCCAAAGGGAGTAGTACACAAATCGACATTTAATCCTCATTCTAGAGCAACACAAAATTATAATATAGTAGAGGACCTGGCCTAATCGCCGTTCACTATGTCGACACTTGAAGTACTACAAAATTTCCCCTCCCAAAAGTAGGCTCTATTATTAGCAATAGGTGGGATTGACCCAGCAAATTCTAGTATTTTGGCATTTAATCATAAAGGATATGAACCTCAGTTACCAGCTCAACTCTCTTTCCTCATTCAAGTGAAAGCTTTCAACAAAACTATTCAATGAACAATTATTGATTAGGGAGCATCTACATGTATTATGTCAATGAGTTGCTGGAAAACTTTAGGCTCACCACCCTTGTCGTGATTGTCAACAATGTTAAAAGAATTTGATGGATGGACATACACCCCGTACAAGATTTTAAGTAACTTGCAAGTTGAACTGGGGGGAAAAACAATAGAAATTGATGTTGAAGTTATCGATGGAAACCTCAATTACAACATCCTACTGGGAAGGCCCTGGATTTATGCTATGGCCACTGTTGTGTCAACATACTTCAAAAATATTGCATTTCCTTTTCAAGGAGGAATTACAATCGTCAACCAACAAACCTTCCTCCCCAATAGTTCACAAGTTACGAGAAGCATTCCAATGATCCATGGAAGCTCTCAATCACTTCAAAATATCAGAGTAGGCCTGCTAAAAGACCCTACATTGATGGGTACTTTTGCCCTACCACCTCCAAACAATCTGGCGGAAGTGGCCACGGTGGGAACCTGCAATATGGTATCTTCTATTCAAAGGATTTCCGAACATGATGTTAGCATGGATCATTGCCAGGTATTGCCTCCAAGCCCCATGGAAATATTGTAGCAATCAATGTTCTCGGCCTCGGCGGCAAACCCAAAGAAACGCTCATCAAGCGTTTGGTGTTGAAAAGTGTGCAAAAAGAAATGCTTGTTGAGATTGCAACAAGATGATGGAGCTTAGTGGAAAGGAGTCGCCTTCACTAAGTGGGCCTGCAGGCTATTTTTGGCGCAAGTCTATTTTTAGACTATGTATATTTTTAGACATATGGATCATGTTTATGGATTGCAGATTGCTGTTTATGGATGATTGGTCAAGTTGGAAAAATAGATGGACTTCTATTTTTAGACCACAGTGGAGTGACACCACAGCGGAGTGACTGCTCAGTCTAAATATAGAACAGTCAAATATTATTAGCTCATAATAATATTTA
>APFE031111066.1:136650-150399 GCA_000404065.3 Pinus taeda
CACCATAAAATTAAAACTGATATTTGAAATAGTAGTATTAGAAATACCAATTTATTGCATCCATTTCTCTGTTCTTGGCCTCCAACAGCCCTTTACATTGCCTGAACTTCTGCCTTCAAAACTTGAGCGACAATAGTGAAAGCTTTGTTCTTCATGCATAATTCAATATACAAAGGGAAAATCCTCAATAATCCCCAGATCTGAGATTTTTCACTCCTCCCTCCTACAACTCTAAATTCCAATTACAATAGTGCTTTTAGAAGTCTATAGTTGCATAGGAGAGCAACCCCTTTTACATTCTGCAATTTGTTATTTATAATATTTGTCAAGGAATTCTTGAGAGAAGAGTTTGTTGAAGAGAAATTTGCTAAATCCAATTTTACTTGCTCCTAATTCTGATCTTCAATTGCTAGAGCCTTCTCATTGATTGAGATTCTTTTTCCATATTTCTTCCACTGTTTTCCTGCAAAAGAAATCAAAATAAATTAAAATACAATCAAAATATCATTTCTGGCAATTAAATCAAACCCAATCAAATTCTATTTAAATAAATAATTAAAAACAAAATATAAGCTCTATACTGATGCTTGGAATGGTTTGATTGGTAAATGATATTATTGACCAATGGATCTGCAATTAGAGGAGGCTTTGGACAAATGAAATTTAAAACAATAACTCAGAAAATTGATTTTGTTTTCAAAATTCGGAGCCTGATCTTCTGCCTGATTTTTGGCCCAATAAATGATCAAATCTGTTGCTGAAACCTGCTTCAAAATGTTCTCCTTGATTTTCTGTTTCCAATGAGCCGTCCTGGGCCTCATTTGGCCAAGTAGAACTCAATTTATGAGCTTCCAAAGTTGATGGGTCAAATTTGGCATGAATCTGGAAATTCTGTTGCTGGGCTAAAAAAAAATCAAAATTCTCATTAAAAATTAAATCCTAAATTAGATTGATAATTAATTCTAAATTAATTGTTAATTATAAACTAAACTAATTATTAATAACCTATTTATTAATCTAACTAACTGATATCTAATTAGCGATTTATAAACAAATCCATTCTAATTAAAAACTAATCAATATTAATCTAATTAAAAAAACTAATTAATATTAATCTAAATGATGTTTAAATTTTAATTTAATCAAATTAATTAAATGTTATTAATTAATTAATCTGATTAATTTAAAATTCATTAATTAAATATTATATATTAATTTAAATAATATAATACATTACATTTTTATTAATTAATTAATATATACATATACGTATTAATATATCTACTGTTATTATACATTACCTAAACACTCCTAATATATATATATATCTATATAAAACATTACAACTAACATATCCCCATACGTAATACTCCAAGGAACCAATCGTTTGAACCAATCCATATAAAACTTTGTTTCTATTCGTTTTCGCTTATCGGCAATCGGGGGAGTTAAAATGTCGGAGTTTTCAAACTTTGGAACATTGGAAAGCTCCGGTCCGATCTGCCGATCGGGTAATAAAAATTACTTTAATATTAATTCAAACGAATTTGCCATGTATTGAAATCCCTTAATGCCTTTTTTAAGCCATCGCATATCGGCGAATCGGGAGGATAAGAGGATATGGTATCGGGGGTTTATAAAATATGTTGCGAATAAAACTTCCGACTTGATATCGCGTTGAATTTTTTGTCTTTTAAACTTTGGTTAATGTTACATTGTCCTTTGGTTAATCGGCAAATCGCATCAGGAGATGGCTATCGGGGTTTTTAAAACATGTCATTTGAAAGCTCCTGATTCAATCAATGCTTCCGATGCGATTAAAATTTATTTTTTTATATTTTTTATATATTAATTTTAATTTAATTAAATTAATTTATTTTTTAAATAATATTAATTTATTAATTTAAAGATTTAATATTAAAGATTAATTCTTTTATTTTGGTTTTTTATAAATTGCAACTATTTGTAATAAATGAAAACAATTATAGCCTCTTGGAATTATGATTTTTCGAGATTAATAATTTATTGGAGTAAATTACTAAAATCCGGTTGCTTCATGATTTGGCTACATGGAAAAATGTTAGTAAAAACTCACTACGGGTTAATATTTAAAATGAATGCATTATTGAACTAATTTATCTACAAAATGCAATACTGTACATTTTACGCAATTTTAACCTAGGCTACATAAATAATCAGACTTTCAAAGGAGTGCCATTTTCAAACCAGTTGACCAAATGAGACCAAACAAGCGTCAATGTGAAGCTTATAAAAAATCAATTCTAACAAAGCAATCAAAACAAGAATCCAAAGAAAACTAAAAATTAACGAAAGTGTAGGGCAATTAAACTAAAATAAAAATCCAAAAAGGTGCTTAGCCAAATTTTTTATAGAAAGGGTCCCCATTATTCGAAGTGGACGCATCAATAATGGGGGGGTGTTGTGTTTTTACCACAACACAAACCTAGTACACCTCCTTGTGGGTCTCTTATTGTTTTGGTTCCAAATAAGTATGGCACTTGGTGCATGTGTGTGGATTTACAAGCTTTGAACAAGATTACGATAAAGAATCTCTATCCTATTCCTCGCATTGATGATTTTCTAGATCAATTGAAGGATGTTGTTTATTTTACTAAGTTAAACTTGAGAAGCAACTACCATCAGATAAGGATTGTTGAAGATGATATTTGGAAAACTTATTTCAAGACAAAATAAGGTTTGCTTGAATGGTTAGTTATGTTGTTTGGGATTTGTAATGCACCTGCCACATTTATGAGAGTTATGAATTATGTATTGTGACCATTCCTTGATGATTTTGTCATATTATACTTAGATGGCATTCTGATTTTTAGTAAAACTCATGAAGAGCATGCAAAGAAACTTTTAGATTACTTAAAAAAAATTGTTGTACTTGGAAATGTCTAAATGTAAATTTGGGAAAACCTATTTGGTTTACTTTGTTCATATTGTAGGAGGTGGTGCATTGAAGATTGATCCCTCTAAAGTTGATGTTATTGTAAATTATCCTAAACTCAACAATGTAACAAAAGTTAGGAGCTTTTTGGGAGAAGTGCAATAGCAAAGAAAAATTAATGCTACCTTCTCATTCATTGGAGCACCATTACATGCTTTCACAAGTGTGAAGCAGGTCTTTTAGTGGGGAGGAAAACAACAAAATGTTGGGTTGTCTTATATTCTTCCACGACTAGCCTACGTAGTTAACTAGGGTTTTAGAGGGGGGGTAGAGCCCCCCCTTCATTGTGCCAATTGTGTAGCAGGGGGGCAGCAAGACCCCCCTGTCTAGGGGTTTTGAGGGGGGTAGGTAGCCCCCCTCTATGGTGTTCGAGGTAGCACCCCGGGGAAAATTCTTTTGGACCCTATATTAGGTTAGGCAGACCTACCTATGCTTTTGTGCATGGTTTTCGCACATGGTTTTGTACGCGATGGTTTTTGGTCCATGGTTTTGGATGCGATGGTTTTTAGTCCATGGTATTGGATGCTTCAACATGTATAAATATATATTGTAATATTGAAAGGGACATAATGAAAAATCAATCTGGTAGTCCCAGTTTTGGGATCTAGGGGAAAATCTTTGTATATATGTGTTTTATGTGTTATGATCGTGCATTGTTTATTTTCTGTGTTTTAGAATTCATATGCAGGTAATTTTTGTACGGGGTTAAAACCTACACAAAAATCCTTTGACAGTTTGAAAGATAAAATCAGTACAACACTAGTTCTAGAATTTCCATATCTTAAGCAACCATTTGAAATTCAAACCAATGCAAGCGAATATGCTATGGGAGCAATATTGTTGTAGCATGGTAAGCCAATATGTTTTCATTCTGAAACCTTGTCCAATTGAGTAATTAACTATCCAACCTATGATAAAGAGTTGTATGCTTTGGTACAAAGTGTGAAGAAGTGGAAGTACTATTTGATGGGTAAAGAAATGATTATTCATATTGACCATCAACCTTTGCAATATTTACAATCAAAAAACAAGTTACAACAAGCTAGACATTTCATATGGATGGGATTTCTACAACAATTTCATTCGGATAAAGGTCTATACAATAGAGTTGCAGATATGTTAGCAAGGCCTATTGTTAATGCATCTGTCATTCTTAAGCATAACTCAATCAGGCATGAAATTTATATTGAAAAATATGCTCAAGATGAAGATTTCAAAGATGTTTATGCAATTTTGAGTCAAGGAAATCATGTTATGGAGTAGGATTATCATGTTCACAACAAATTTTTGTTTCATCTTGGCAAGTTGTGTATTCCACAGGGTGAAAGAGTTAATGTCATAAGAGAAGCCCATACTTCTCTTATTGTTGGTCACTTTGGTGTAGGAAAAACAATTTCTCAGCTACAGAGGTGTTGTTATTGGTCTTATATGAATGAAATTGTATCAAGATATGTAAAATTATGTTCTAAGTGTGCTACTAGTAGGGCCAAGTAATAGAAAATTGGGTTTGCACACTCCACTTCCTATCCCTTCTCGGCCTTGGAAAAGTATTTCTATGGATTTTTGGGGGGACTACCAATGTATAATAAAAGTCATGATTATTTATATGTTGTAGTAAATCATTTCAAAAAAATGTGTGTGTTGATGCCTTGGAAGAAATAGGTTATAGCTGAACAAACTGCAAAGATGTTCTTCCAAAATTTATGGGTTCATTTTGGGCTTCCGACTTTGATTATTTTTTATCTAGATTCTCAATTTATTGGGAAGTTTTGGTCAAGTTTATGGTGTCAAGCTTTCATCTACACAAGTATATACATTTGAAGCTTGTTTGGGTTATTTTCCAAAGTCTCCTTTGGATTTCATCTTTGGTAAAGATATTGCAGTAGATGGTGTGGACAAAGCCAAACATTTCATTGAACAAATATAATTAGTGCATCAAAGGGTACAAGAATAGCTGGAGAAAAGTCATGATAAGCATTGGTTTGATCATGATTTCCAAGTGGGATACCAATTTTAGTTGTACATCAATAAGGAAAGATTACAAGGTGAAGCTAAAAATCTCAAGTCAATCAAATATGGTCCTTTCAAAATCTTAGAGAAGATTGGTAACAATGCTTTCCGATTAGATTGTCCACCTTACATAAAAATTTATTCCGTTGTGAATGTGGAAAATTTAAGATTGTATGAGGCTCCTATGATTCATGATCAAGAAGAGAATGTTCAGATTCCATCTATATAATATTTTTCTCCTGAATATTTAAATGAGTTGCAAGAAGACACTCTTCTTGACGGGGCAATAAGAACTTCATGTAGAGGCAATGTGGAGTATCTTGATGTGGGGATCAAAGGTATTAATCAAAGCAAAGAAAGGTGGATAGGGATCAGGAAATTGAGGGAGTTGGGACCCTCACTTGTTGAGTAAAAAGTCCAAAAGCTTCTAGTGGGGAGGAGTGATCCAAGGGATCGAAATATGCTCAAAAATTAAAGTGCTCAAAATATCCCAAAACTAGCACCAAATCATAGATATCGCTTGTGTTATCACTTCTCTGTATCTCCAAGGATGAGGAAGAGTCCAACTGAGGTAACCACAGACCAACCTTTTGACTTGGTAGGTAGCCCTACCAAGCCGGAGAGGGCTCTCTCCAAAGGATCACAGCCAAGAGGGTTGGATAGATTAGGGTTTCAGGCTAGATATAGTAGCTCAGAGTTTCTTTGATTTGATTTGATTGGGGTAGTCACTAAATGAGTGAATTAGGTCAAATAGTGAACTAGGTCAGGAAAAAGAGAATCAAAATCGCAGACATCTGATGGGGCAAAGTAGGCAAGTTACTTTAACACTTTGTAGTATAGTGATGAAATGATTTAGATTGGTTTTCCCAAAACAGAGCATAGAAGATGAATTCTTCTTATCACACCTTGAAAATCAAACATATTTAGAAGTGAAATGGATCATGGAAGATACAAAACATTCACACACATGTAACTAAAGAAGAAACAATATCAAAATACCATGCCATAGGAATCCCACCAAGTTATATCATGTTTGTTGGTCATGTTTGGTCAACTCTATGGGTTATGTTGAAAATTGTTCAGCAAGATGAGTATGGTGATGTATTCCAAAGTTAATTATGCAAACATTGAGAAGAAGGAATTTTATAACCCCATTTACATAATGAACAATGGAGGTCGGATTAGGATAAAATAACACCTCCCATTCTCCCTAGAGTGAGATAGGTGGTGGAAGAGGGAATTACAATAGACAATCCTCAATGAATCCATTCATCCCTTTGAATGGAGCTAATACTCACCCACTGACCATGTTCATGTTCATCGAAATTAGGTAAACTAGAAATCATGCATATGGTTCCCTTCTCAGTTATACAAGGGCTTCCATGTGTGTTGGTCTCTTATTTCTTCGCATCCCTTATGCTATAATTCTCTTTTCTCGCTTCTATCCTACACATACTTCGTTCATCTCTCTTTGATATTATTTTTCTTTTCTTTTTTTTTCGCGGTTAGCTTCCTCATGTTTCTTCCCTTGATGGGATTCCATGTCTAGTCCACCCATCCCTTAGGTAGTTATGGTACCACAGTTCCATTCTCCTCGTAACTGCTTGCAATTATTAATGCACATTCCCATTAGATATTTTCTTGGGGAAAGGTTTACAATATTGATCCTTATGAATATTTCACTTAACCAATACTCCATTGGAAACTATTAAATCTCCAAATTTCCCTTTTCTAGCTTCCCTCCTCCTCATGGATTTACATGGTCCATATCGTATTAAAACTTCCCATTTACATTTACATGTCCATATAGAGATCAATAACATAATAAATTTCATTTACAATGTCAATGCAGTTAAGTGCTAGGGATATTACAAAAAATCATATATAATCTCTCATGTCAATGGTCTATTAGATATATTTTTCTCCATAGTTATTGACAAAGTGGATTACTCCTAGTATTCATTCAATTGTTTTCATATCGACATATGTGATAAATGAACCCATAATTTTTCTTCTTGTGGTTGTTGACTTATGGGGAACTCTCAATATTCCTCCCTCTTTTTCTAGGTAAACGATTATAACAATATTAATACATGATCTATTTTAATTGAATTTAATACAACAATCTGAATATTCCTCCATATTTCTTTATCTAGATGATACATTTTTCACCATTGAGACAATATTTCTTAACCTCTTGGACATTTCCCACCTTCAATAGTCCTCCATCTTAATCATCTTTATCTATAAGAAGAGAACTACTTTCCTCATTTTATCATATAAATTCCTCATTTATACTTATGCCTTACTTATATTATAGGTTTGATTAATCTTTTCTCCTTATGCTAAATAAATTTTATATAGTTGCTTATCTTGTTGTATTGTCATATAGTGCTAAGATACCATAAGTAACGTATAGTGTAATTGCAGTACTAGAATATGAGAGAGCCAAACTCACTAAAACTATCAATGGTTTTCCTTGACTATTATAATTTTGACATATTGCATAATTATCCAAGTCTTTCTAGCTCATGCATTGTGCCTTGTAGCCTTCATGCTTGGTCGACTGGATAAATCAAGGAATTTCCATGCTATAGAAATAGAAATGGATTTCAAACCTTGAGATCAAAATGGGCTATAAGGACGGTAGGGAGTTTGAAGACTAAGTGATTGTGTCATGAATAGGGGATTGATAGTGGATGTATAGCTACAATAAAGCTCTAGAGTATTGCTATAAGTAAATGATAAAACCATGATTTGGTAGAATTATTCACATCTTTTAATGGCTCAACTTGTTAGTTATATCTTTACACAATACTAGTGGCTCACTGATCAATCACTCCTATGAAATTTATTTCCATGTGCACTACTATTTCTCTAGATAAGAGCTTTTATCTTTTCAACATGATGCAAAGGGTTTATGTAACAACCCCTGGTTGATTTTCTATGTAAATAATAGATAAGACCAAGGTCATGGGACACATATTCCAAGCTAAATGTTGGGAAAGATGTAGTGATGGGTATCGTTGGTGATTAATTAATGTCTATGGAAATTAGAAAAGGAAAAGAGGCATTAATTGCCATTTATTTACGAAAATAAAGGAAAATAGGAGAAACAGAAGATAAAGGGTCACAGATTTGCATGAGATGGAAATCAAAGAAAATAGAGGCCTCAATGATAAAAAGGATTATGAGGATCATTTTATAGCCTTTTGACAATTTTTGGGTGGAGCGCTCTTCTATTCTCTCATTCTCTCATATTATTTCACACTTGGAGCATTCTTGGAGCATGCTTGGAGCACTTTAGTTTCATTTGGATTGGAAAAATAAGGTAAAGGAAAGCATGAAAGTGCAAGGGAACAATTGGATCAACAACTACATTTAGGTTACTTAGCAAGTAACATGTTGCGTGTCTGATTTCCTTGCCAATTTATGGATGCATGGTATATGCATGTGGATATTTGGTTATGTGTTTTCATTGGCATGGAGGACCACCTGAATTGACAATAGCTTTAGCCTTTCCTTTGCATATCCTTGATAACCATGGTATTGTGGGTTTTTCCACTTGATTTGTTTTTGCTTGGTGCTCATAATTTCTTATGGTTGTGGATTAGAACAAATTCTCTAGAAGCCCTGGAATAGCTTGGGTTGAGTTACTAGTCCTGGAGCCTAGGTTGGGAAAAATACCCTAGAGCCCTTGGTGGGTTGAGTTACTAGTCCCTGGAGCTAGGTAGGAAAAATTCTCTACAGCCCTATAAGGTTGAAGGTTTAGTCAGTAGTTCCTGGAGCCCTGGACAACTTGGCTATAGACCGATTTGGTTGGTTTTAGTTATGTCCGACTGTGATGTGGAATCACTGTGGTTGAGCGTTGAGGTGGTTTTTCCTATGGAATCCATAGTTTGGTTTTGTCTTGGTTTATTCCATGAGATCGCATATTCATGCTTGGAATATGGCATGGGGGTGATTGGCTAAAAAAGATATTTGGCTCATCCTAATCTATGGTCAGGTGGTTCTTGGAAGTCCTTGACTTGGTTGGTATTTTCCAATGTTAATATGAGACATTTTCTTATTGTGATCTATGAGCATTTGTAGTATTATATTGGTGATATTATGGATGTGTTTCCATGGTTTATATGCTTGTTAATTTATGGTTATATCTTGGTCATATGATGTGCACCATTTATGACACTTTTCATGAATCTTTTAGTTATTGATTGATTAATGAATGTATGGACTAATAAGTGTTGTTTCAACTATGTGGAGAAGGAATAGAGCCTTCTTGGTTATTCTCATATGAATCTCAAACTATTATGATAAGATATGCATTCATGACCTGTAGCTTACATGTGTTCCACATGTTTGACGAAATGTCTAGTGTGTTATAGGGAGTCTAGGTCAAATTATTGGTTTAAGTTTGAACGTTTATCTTTTTCCTCATGCCAATATTGATTCTAGAAAGTATCAAACAATTCTAGGAAGTGGTCTAGAGGCTAACCTAGAATTGTGGCTTAGATTTCGGGACGACATCCTATGAACTGGAATTTTTGGGCTATATCCACATGGAAGCAATTTCATGCATGTTGTTGGAGGCCTATAACTGCACTCTTGTAGGCTTATGCATGTCATTGGGGGTTAAGTTGTGAGAAAAGTAGCTTCAACTCAGGGTTTATTCACCTAGGGTGGTTCTTTGGCCCCTTAGTGTACTGTAAGCCTTAAGGGATGCCTGTGAGTTGTCAAAGTCAAACCCAATTCCATAACTGAACCTTGGAGGTTGGGTCATGTCATAGTGTCTCTTTGTCTCATGTTTACCCTGCCAGGTTAGTGAAATTGGGTAAATATGGGAGGGGTGGTTATTTTATTTTAAATTTATTTATGGATTATTGGAACATTATATTCATATATGGAAAATAGACTTATAAAATAAATGTACATGACTATTACGTACATGGGAGCTTCACTCAATGAACCTTTGACATATCACGTGCATTCGTGGCATACTAAATGATACCTTTAATTTGACTACATATTCGAAAATATGTTATGAAACCAACTCACAAAAAGATAGAAAAGAAAGATAAACACCTTAGAATTTAGCCTCTTCAAGGGGGAAACCTCCTTTACATCACACAAATGAACAATTCTTGTATGATACAAATGATAAGACTTCCTTTCTATATATAAGAGTCTAACAGGTCATAATATAATTAGAGCCAACATAACAATAATAATGTAAGGGAATAATGATAACAATAGTGGGCTTCTATGGGACACAATAATAACAATATGGGGACTACATGGGCACAACAATATAGTAAGGGGGTTGTACTAATAAAAATAAGGGGTTACACTTGTATTATAGGGACCTAACATGCCCCTCTCCTTCAAAAAGCATTGTCCTCAACACTTGAATAGTTCTTGATGCTTCTGTATAAAATTATCATCCTTCCATGTGGAATCTTTAGTGGGTAAGTTCTTCCACTTGATGAGATACTCTAAAATTGATCTATTTTGTAGTTGTTGACTTCTCGGTTGTAATAATGCTTCAGGTTCCAATATGATTTTTCCTTCCTTGTCAAGTTCTGGAGATATTGTTGGAACTGGGATCTTCGAAAACTTTTGGATGAGTTCCCACCCTACTTCTACATTCTTCCATTCATCCCTTGCTTTCTTTTATCAAATTTGGTTGGTAATTATACCAACCTCTACCATTTTTGTCACCATATGTTCAATTTCATTCCTTTGGGCATATGGATATCTATAAGGCCTGATGTTTGGAGGAACATTCCTAGGATCAAACAAATAGCATGATCACGATCACAAATATGTGGGAGACCTTTGGGAATCTCAAATACCTTGGACTGATTGTCCAAGACATTTTGGAGATCTGGATAAATAGAGGATTTCGATATGGGAACCATTAGTGAATATAATTGTGCAATTATGCCTCGTTGTTCTTTCTTTAGAAGCTTTGTCATTCCATTAGAGCTGATTATCTTTCCTAGTTTCCCTGTGATACCCCTTAATTCAACTTCATTTCTTTCCAAAGAAAATTTCATGAAACATTCTTGAAAATTAAAAGCTATTGTACCCAAGGATTGTAGCCATTGGACTCCTAGTACAACATCAGTACCACCCATTGGAACGGAAAGAATTGGGCCATTCAATACATATTCTCCCATGGATAGCTTGATATTATGGCACTTTCCAAAGCAATTTATTGTTCCTCCACTTACAAAATGTCACTTGACGCTGTGGTGCTCGATATAGGAAGAAATTCAATTCCTTGGCTATCTTAAAATGAATAAAATTATGGGTACTACCCGAATCAATCAACACTATTATATTTTTATTCTTGATATGTCCTTCTATCTTTATAGTTTGAGGAGTGGTAATTCCAAAAAATGCATTACAAGAGATGGTCGGATTCATTTCTTCTTTCTCTGGGGTTGGTTCCTCATGAGTATCCTTTTCTTTTGATGTTTCTTGATACTTTTCTTCTTGATATTTCACTGCTTGAACCTTCTTCTTCTTGATATGTCCTTCTATCTTGAGAGTTTGAGGAGTGGTAATTCCTGCCATTGCAATACAACATATGGTCGAATTCATTTGTTCTTTCTCTAGGGTTGGTTCCCGGTGTATATCCTCTTATTTTGACATCTGTTGATCCTTTTCATCATTAGGAGGCATTTCTTATAGCAGCTTTGTCCCACCTTCTTCAAACCTTCCATGTATTTCTTCAAATATTCCATGCCTTTCTTCCAATATGATTTCATACCATTGATATCAGCTTCCAAGGCATAGATAAAACTATTTATCTTTTGCTTATGTGTGCTCTGCCATTGAACCCTTTTGTTTGAGATTTATCAATTGGATAAAGAAGGTGTTTCTCTTGGTATCCTCAAAATGTGCTATCATTTCCTCTGTGAAAATTGACCATGTGACAAGTGGTTTACGAGAAGAAAGCCCTTTGTACCATAAAAATTGATTCGGTTCTAAAGAATTAGATGCAATACGTACCTTTTACCATCTGTAATATCCAATTTACGAATCCTTGCCATCAAACTTTCTCATCTCGCATTTTCTTGATTTTAGGAGCTCGATTTTGAAATGACTGTAACTATATAATTTCAGATCTTTAAGTTCTTAAATTTTTGCTTGTAATAGCCCTCTCAGTTCTCTTTCTAACTCCACAAGTCTGATCAAAATTGGATTCTCGAAGAAATATTATTCCCAATCTCTTGCGATGACCTAATTATAGACTAGTTAAGTAGTGTGAACTTGTATGATGTGCCACCTGTCATTGTTTGAACCTTAGGTTCTTAAAATTATACCCAAATAAAATACAGTCTGTCCTCTTTCTGTAACTTCTTACTAAATTTCAATCTGATGCTCAGAGAGAAAGTTATGACGATTTTCCCAAGGTCACCTATTTAGGATGTAATTTTGGAGTATGCAACAAACTATAACTTCCTTAGATCATATATCCGAAAATATAGTCACCCAAGATCTGAAATTCAGACTCGAGGTTTAGACCGATTTCTTCTCAAATGGGTTTTTTTGCTATCTTCTGAAACTTTGTAGTGAAAATGTTATAGCGAACCTTCCATGATGACATGTTTTAGATGAAATTTTGGAGCTTACCAAAACCCTAACTTTATCAGATCATATCTCTACAAATATAGTGATACAAGATTAGAAATTTGGACCCAAGGTTTAACGTGATTTCATCTCAAATGGGTTTTTTTTTCATTTCTGAAAATTCACAGTAAAATGTTTATAGTGAAAATGCCACAATGGCTTGTTTGGAGCAGCAAAACCCTAGAATCCAAAGCTCTCATACCAAATGTTATGAAACCAACTCACAAAAAGATAGAAAAGAAAGATAAACACCTTAGAATTCAGCCTCTTTGAGAGGGAAACCTCCTTTACATTACACAAATGAACGATTCTTGGATGATACAAATGACAAGGCCTCCTTTCTATATATAGGAGTCTAACAGGTCATAATATAATCAGATCTGGCATAACAATAATAATGCAAAGGGAACAATAATAACAATAGTGGGCTTCTATGGGGCACAATAATAACAATATGGGGACTACATCGGCACAACAATATAATAAGGGGGTTGCACTAATAACAATAAGGGGTTACTCTAGTAGTATAGGCACCTAACAAAATACCCCTAATAATCTCATTATTTAACTCTCTACCAATATGAACCCAATACGCCTCCCCAATTTTAAAAAACCCTAATTTCACTAGATATTGTAGGTATCCATTTTTTCATTAACATTTTTTATACCCGTTATATTCTTTTAATAAATTTGAGCTCCATTTTTTATACCTGCCAATATAAAAACTATTTACCACCTATTATATGCTCAATATGTTATGTCATTTTTTCCTCAATATATATCCCCCAATATGAAGGAACATGCATTGCCCCCCCCGTGGCTACATATTGTAGTATAAATTTTATTTATAACTATTGGAAACACCAAATTGGCTTCTGATCCAAACTTTAGCTATATATAAACATATTGTTGTGAATTTATTAGACTAAAAACATAACTCCTATTAGCTTGTCATAATTAGTAGGTCAATTTTATTCATATTAAGTCTTTCTATATTGGAAGAATAATATCCAAGTATTTTTATTTTATGTATTCTACTATTTGCATCAAAAGTTTCTTCCTCTTCCAACTAGGATTCACTCTTATGATTCATTTTCGTCTTGGGATTCTATATCTTATATCTTATG
>APFE031111066.1:158538-204381 GCA_000404065.3 Pinus taeda
GGGGGGAAGAAAGAAATGGGCCTTGGTAGCCTGGGAAAAAATCTGCAAACCTAAAAACCATGGGGGTCTTGGATTAGATGATCTGGAGATTCTAAGCAAGGTTTTAGGGGAAAAATTATGGTGCCATTGGGTAAAAGACCCAAAGGCTCAATGGGCTAGTATCTGGAAAGAAAAATATGCCAACACTTAGCAAAATAATAATCACATAAGGATGTTTGGAAGTATAAAGGGCTCACACATCTGGAATAATGCCTGGGAGAACAGAGGTTTAGTACAAAAAAATAGTTTTTGGGAAATCAGAGAGGGAGACCTAGCTTTATTTTGGGAGGATAAATGGCAACAAGAACCTATACTATTAAAAGAGGACTTTTTGGACCTCAAGAAGGAGACAGACACCAAAAGGTTATCAAAGGTGAAAGATTTTTGAGATCAAACCAACAATGTAGAAAAATGGAGAACCTAGAGGAACATTGATTACAAGGACGATAGCCCCTTGAAAGCAAAAGTAGAGGCACTTATGAAAATGTTGGAACAAAGGAAGATTTTAGTGATAGGGGGGAATGACCAACTTAGATGGACCAGCAATAATGAGGGTACCTTTAATCTTAAGGAGGCAAAATGCATACTCCTTGATTTAGATTCCCATGTTCTAGATAGGATTTGGCAAAAGCTATGGAGGCATCATGGTTGGATGAAGATTAAACTCTTCATGTGGCTAGTTTATCATAAGAAAATTTTGACTTGGGATAACATTCGGAAGAGGGGCGTTCTGGGGCCTTTTAGATGCCAGCTCTGTGAAGCCCAAGAGAAAACAATGGAGCACCTTCTTAATAATTGCATTTTCACCTCTAGGTTGTAGGACACTTTTACCACCATTTTCCAAGAGACCGATAGGGACAAACGGAGTATTACCAATACCCTAAACAATTGGAGAAGAAACTTTTCTGATTATGGATTTCTTGGCTTAGCTTGGGATCTTACACCAAGCTTCATTATATGTAATGTCTGGAAAGAAAGGAACAATAGAATCTTCAAAAATGAAAAGAGACCCTCCCAACGCCTTTTTGAGCAGATCTTAAAACAACTTAAGAAGAAGATTTGCACTACTGTGCGAACTCCCCCTAAGAATCCACCTTCAGAAGCTGAAATGAGGATTCTCCGTCAGTTGGGTATGCAGAGGCTTATTCCTCAGGGCCTGGATGGGAAGGTAATGGCAATGGATACTGAGCATGATTTCTGGCATCCTCCCCCTCAGGGATTATTGAAATACAACATTGATGGGGCTTCAAAAGGCAACCCAGGTATTGCTGGCTTTGGAGGGGTGTTAAGGGATGAAAAAGGAAGTATTATTTTCATCTTCCATTGCAATTTCAGAAGAGCCACTAACAATAATGCGGAGTTAATGGCTCTGGACCAATGTTTAAATTTCTTGGAGCAGGATAACTGCCAGAATGTGATTGTCAAAGCTGATTCTGAGTTAATCATTAACTCGGTCAAGAGAATCAGCTGTGGCACGACGCCGGAAAAAGTTTCAAAACACTGGAGGCTGATCCAAATCTTTCAACGGATTCGGCATCACCTCCAGTGCCTTCGTACAGTAAGTTTTCACCATGTGCGAAGGACTGCCAATAAATTGGCAGATATTCTGGCCAATCAAGGAGTGATTTGTACCGAAAGCAAGGTCACGATGAGCTAGTAAGAGATGCCTCAGAATAGTTTAAAGGCGCATTGTCATGACCAAGTGGATGAAGACAAGATGGTGTTTCATAACAGTGCCATGGAGGCGGGGTCTAGATGACTTGGATTCGTTACGAATTGTTGTTTCCTTCACAGTCTGGTCTTTTGTGGGATGCAGGCCATTGTCGGCATCCACAACCCTGGTAAGTACAAACATAGAGGCTCCAGGTGGAAGCTGCTTGGCAAACTCTGTTTATCGGATGGTCAGCCGGATGGATGGAGTATCATCTTACATTGGTTTAGATACAGGTGTAGAAGGGAGTGTGTGAGGGATCGAAATCCAAACTTTCTCGACGGCCTTAATACCCCCGGTTTTCTTTCTATGGACACAATACCACTCTTGACGTGGTATATGGTTTATCATAGACCTTTCAAGTGGGAAGCGATTTTTCTGAAATGGGAGTGATTCCACTCACCAAGCTACAAGTGGCCAAGTGGAGGGACTGATTAACACCCTCATCGCGTGCTAATGGTCAATGCTTTAGACCCGTGCGATATGATCCTTAGCGATCAGATTAAGCACGGTGTATCGACGGTCAGGAACAAATGAGCATGTAAGTGGGTCCAGGTGGTTAAGCGTTGTGCTTCTAAGTACTGCGAAATCTTCCAGTGTTGTTGGATCAGGCAAGGAAATTTGATGGTTGAGATTAAGGATGCAAGTCTGGATGAGGAATATATTCTGTGCTTGTTTCGTTTCATGGTGGGAATCGATGATTATCACATGATCTATAGGTTCGTGGGTTAGTCCTCCATTCGGACTCAAAATCCTTTTAGATTGGTACCTTTTTTCCTCTTCGGGTCCGATTCTAAATTTAAAGCATGTGCTTGTTGCCGGCCCGATTTGAATTTCGTCTATCGGATGTATGTGGGAAGATTGTAAGGCCTCATCATTGTTTGTCTTTTGAGGGTTTTGAGGTTTTCTTTGTAAGGTTTGGGGTTTTTGTCTGCAGCTCTATGCCCTTGGCACTAAGAGAATAGTTTTTTCTTAGTTTAGAGTTCCTCGTGCACTGTTGTATTTTATGTAATTTATTTGTAGTTTTAATGAAATATAAGGTACGACTCTTGCTTCAGCGAATATATATATATATATATAGTTACTTTTTTGTATTTTACTTATTTATAGATATATTTTTAAATCAATCTCATTTATAAATCAGATAATTTTAAAAAAATATTAAATATATTTATATAATAAAATTAATATCACTCAATATAACCAAAAATAAAATATAATTTTTACACATTAGACCACAAACAAATATAAATCTTTAAAATAAAGATAAAATCCAAGACCTTTCAGCACATTCCATCACAGATATGCTGAATTAGGTCAACCCTCTTCGAAGCAAAAGACGCTTATGAGAGAAACATAAATTTCGAAGAGCCAGCACTACAATAGTATCGTGTGCCCCAATATTTTGCTTAAATCTTAAGTCGTTCATGGAAGCAATTATGGCCTCATCAAAAGATTTCTGGAATACAGAAAAAGATAATTGAAGGGCCGGAATTTAAATTTCAGTAATAGGATCATTGCAGAGGCGTGTATTCTCCACCGGCCTTCAAAGTGAAGGTATATTTACCACTATTAATTAATGTCAATGTCTTCAAGTTTTATTGTTTGGAATTGAAAGGTTCCATATCAAATACGTGATTAACCATAATTTCAATGTGTAGAAAATAGTGTCGAAATCGACTATAGAAGTCGAGAGAAGCAAGAGAAGAGCCATGAAGGCTGTTGCAGAAGTCGGAGGCCTGAATCTCCATTCCCTGCTGCCTCACACTATTTTTATCACCATTTACAATATATTAGGTATATGATATAGGTTTGCTAATGCTGCACATTCTCTGTTTCAGCGGACTCCGTTTCTGTGGACATGAAAGAGGGAAAGATAACTATCGTTGGAAAAGCAGATCCTGTGTGGCTCATGACAAAAATGAGGAAAATAGGGTTCAGAGCAGAGTTACTAAGCGTTGGTCCTGCCAAAGAAGAAAAGAAGGAAGACAAAAAGAGCGATGGAGGCTCTGCCAAGGATGCGAAGAAAAATGCTGCCGCGTCAGCTGCAGCTCCCACAGTTGTGTATGTAAATGGCGATGGCTATAAACCTTGTAAATGGCGATGGCTATAGACCTTATAATGAGGGATATTCTTATAGTGTTGAGAGAGAAGATATCCCAACAATTGCACCCTCTCTTGATTGAGTCGAAAAGCTGATTCCACAGCATAGTATGATGTGTGAGAGAAAAATATCCTAATAACTACACCACCTTATAATAATTTGATAACAGCCTCATTAAGCCCGATCGTACTTTTTATATAGTCCTCAATTAGCAGGTGTATCCTACGTTTTATATAGCAGGTGTGTAGTACTGTTTTTATTTATTTTTTAATGAAAATCAAATCTGAATTTTCTATTTTTCAGTGACCTGTCTTCTGAAATTGTGCCCATCAAACTGATTAAACTGACTAGTGAAATATTGACAGGTATGATAAAGTTGAAATTAGGCACCGTTAAAGATTCCACAAAATAAACTCCGTATTGTATAGCTTCACGGATGTATGATACAGTTAAATTGGGCTCTCTGAAATAACCCACTGAACAAGCTTTGTATCGTATGACTTACATCGAATTGTTTTATTATCAGGGCATGAAAACAATATGGCTTTTAACGGACTATTATTATATAAATACGGAGAAATATGATTACTGATCAGGCACAATTTGCTCTTGTTTTCTTTCGGTTTATAACTTGGAAAAAAACAGAATAATTGATGAAAGACAAGGGATGAAAGACAAGGAAACCGTTAAGTGGAGCGATGGCTGAGCAATAACCATGCACCAGATTTATGCCCGATTAGTTTGGGTTGAACACAATTTGCATATCAAATCATATTTAGTTTTTCAATAGAATGAACTTCTAAGAATATTAAAATGAATTTAAATAATACGAAGTTTGTTGAAATTAAATAATATTAAGTGAAGGAAAAAGTTTCTCTAAAAATTATATACTAGAATTTTTGCTGATGCACTTGGAACCATTTATGGTTTACCAGGAGATCATGACACAAGCTTAAATAGAAAGTCTCATCATGACACAAGCTTAAATAGAAAGCAATATAGAAACTTTTAATTCAGTTAATGGCTATAATAAATATAATAACAAACCAATATAGAAACTGATATACAAACCAATATAATAACAAAACTACATATTCTATATAATAAATAACATTTGTATTTAAAACAACATAAATACTCACCACAACCTTTTAAATAAAAATATAAACAATG
This sequence comes from Pinus taeda, assembly GCA_000404065.3. Taxonomy (NCBI): domain Eukaryota; kingdom Viridiplantae; phylum Streptophyta; class Pinopsida; order Pinales; family Pinaceae; genus Pinus; species Pinus taeda. Next base: position 163,566 of record APFE031111066.1, read on the forward strand.
ATTACATTGTTTAACCACAATAACTAGTTTATGAATAATATTTTTCAATTTATAACATGAATTATTATGAACAAATTATATTCAATAAAATCTAATAATAGTTTATGGTTCAAAATGCAGTTGAATAAATAGAATCAAATTCTCAAAGTCAAACAAAAAACAAAGTTAAAATAATAATAATATCAATTAAATGGACTCATAGACTCCTCAGAAATCAAATAATAATAATTTATTGAAAACAATGACATAATTAAAAAATAATTCACACAATATAGATAAATAAAATCCAAACTAAAAATAATCAAAATAAGAAATACTAATGAATCAAGGTCAACCATAAAATAAGGGGCTAAATAATTCAAGGAGCCAATAAAATAAACAAATTCTAACATAAGATAAATACTTAAAGGAGCTAAGAATAATCAAAATGATAAAAACTTATTTGATGAAAAACCAATCAAAAAATTATTATCAAAACTTTTGAAAAACAAGTAAAAAAAAAAAGAAATAAAGAACATGCATATACCTACATAGATAAAGAAAATTGCAATACAAATCTCAAAAAAATATTCAATAAAAGAAACTTAAAAGATTAGGAGAGGGACCCATCTGCTAATATTCCAACCATGGTCTCTACTCAAATTATTGAGTTTTTTTTCAATTTCTAGGGCCTCAATATTTGTTAATATTCCAACCATGATCTCTATTCAAATTATTGGACTCCTTTTTTCTTTCTTTTTCCTTTTTTTTTAAATTTTTTTTTCTTATGATTTCTAGGGTCTCCCTGAATTTTTAATGATGGAAATGACTAATCCTCGCAATCACTTGGGCCTCCTCAATGAAAATGTGATGCTTAGTTTTTTCTGCATGGTCTACCAAAGTAGAGCGGTGAATCCTGCCATGCTTGATGTCAGCGGCATGCTCACCAATCATTTGATTAATTGAACGACCAATCTCACCTACGTAGGGAGTCCCACAAGAGCGGTAATATAATTTGATCCTAATAATTAATGTTATAAATTAAAAATTATTATTCATAAATTAGTCGTTTATTATAGTTGTAAATTGAGCTAAGGGTTTCTACATTGCTCTCTATTTAAGTTGTTGCCACGATCTCCCTCTTCATCTTGTCCCCACAATGAACGACATTGGATGGCTCGAAACGCGTTCACAAAATTTATCTTATGTGATTTCTACCGAACTTTTTTCTTAATTCAATATAGATCACAGAAGCCTGAATTCAGATAATATTAAGTTTTTTTAATATTTAGGTGGCTTTTTGTGATATTTTGCCAGCTCAATTTATAAATCAAATTTATGAGATCTAAATTAGTTGGTTTGTATGAAGTTTACTCTCCCTTAAATTACTAATTTTAATTTAAAGAAATAGATTGAAAGTGAAATCACACAAATCCACCAAACTATGTAATATCTCATAACAATTAGAGGTTTTGGAGTTTTTGGTTTGTATGAAGTTTACTCTCCATCAAATTACTAATTTTAATTTTAAGAAATAGATTGAAAGTAAAACCACACAAAGCTTCCAAGCTATATAATATTTCATAACAATTAGAGGTTTTCAAGTTTTTGGTCAAATTTTTTTGGTCAAACCTTCATTTGTGTTGTTAAACTAAGTTTTTGACTATTTATATGGATTCAACACCAAAAGTCCTATAACAATGAGATTGTAAAGACTTCATAAGTTAAACTTGTAATTCAAACGAATCCATACCAGATTGTAAATAACCAAAATAATGCTCCAAAAAATATAAAAATTAGACTACAAAAAATATAAAAATTAGACTACAAAAAATATGATATTACAATTCAAATAATAAAGACATGTTAAAAGTCCATAAGTTCTTCCTATTTAATAATCATTCTAGTAGACAAAACATTAAAATCAAAGGGACCCATCAAATTATGATAATCGCTAGTATATAAAATATGATTGATAAAATCAATAATAATAATAATAATAATTAGCAATATAAAAATAACAATAATAAATTAATGAATAGCAATTAAAAAATAATTTTATTATAATATATACAATAATTCATACACATTGATAAATAATATAATATATATAAAAAATATTAAATTAATATAAATCAATAATAACATTATTAAACTAAATTAATAACCTACGGTAATTAATGATATTAATAATAATTAAAATAAAATAAGTTTATAAGATAAATCAAAAATATTATTTATTATAATTAATAATAATAAATAATGATTATGTTAGTATTAATAATAACATAAATAAAAATAATTAATATTAATATAAATAATTATTTTATAATAATAAAAATGCTTTTTTAATAATAATAAATAATAACTAAATTATAGTTATTTAGATATTATTAAATAATTATGGCCATTGTCTAACATCACAATATGACAAAGATTGTCTTATAATGAAAATAAATCATGGCCAACCATAGTCCAACGTCGCATTGCAACAAAGATTTTGTCAATATGAAAATCAATCATGGTCAAGCAAGTTTAATTTAAGGTTTATAATATTTATCTTACAGTTTATATACCTTTGGTTTATAATAGCTATTCTTTGGATTTAATATCAATCGCTTAGGTTTATAATCCTTTAGCTTTTTAGTATTAATCCCTTGGGTTTATAATATTTATCTTAGGGCTTATATACCTTGGGTTTATAATATTAATCCCTTAGGTTTAATAATATTCCCTTGGGTTCATAATTCCTTGGGATTTTAGTATTAATCCATTGGATTTATAATATTTATCTTAGGGTTTATAATATTTATAATATTAATCCCTAGGGTTTAATACTATTTCCTTGGTTTTTTAATATCTTTGGGTCAATCATGATACAATGTCACATTGTGACAAAGATTGTTTCAATATGAAAATCTACCATGGTCAACCATTGTCCAATGTTGCATTTTCATAAATTTTGTCTCAATATGAAAATCAATCATGATTAACTATAGTCCAGCATCGCATTGTGACAAAGATTATGTCGATATGAAAATCAACCATGGTCAACCATGCTCAATCATGTTTATTTTAGGGTTTATAATATTTATTTTAAAGTTTTACACCTTGGGTTTAATATTATTTTCTTGGGTTTATAATATTTATTTTAGGGTTTATATACCTTGGGTTTATAATATTAATCCCTTGGGTTTAATATTATTTCCTTGGGTTTATATTATCAATATGTTTGATTTATTAATGTAAGGGTTCATATTCCTAGGGTTTATAATATAAATTCCTTGGGTTTTGGGTTTATGATATTAATAATCGCTTACATTTATAATATTAATCCCAAGGGTGTTTAAAATTTTTTAATCAATTATTTATTATAAAAAATTTTTTTATTTATTATATAATATTAATTAATTATTTAATAATCATTATCTATTATATATATAATTAACATTAATTAATAAATATTATAAGTAAATATTTTTTTTCTAAGTAAAACTATTCTATTAATATGAGACAAAATATAATTACAGTGAGGCTCGGGCCTGAGTAGTGCTGAGCATCGTTCATAAAAAAATATGATTGTCTAACCTTAACTACCCCAACAATGGGGACACCAGTCGATAAAAGCAAAAAAACCCACACAGAGGTTCTCAGTTTTGACCAAAAAACATATCAAACACTGCATAACAAAAACATATCAGACAATGCATAACCGGGAAAGTTTGGACAAAACAAAAACATAACCGAAATTGTCCACTGATCAGAATAAGCATGCAACTGGCAGAAGGGCAACACCTCGCTGCCAAGTGTCGATTCTAGAGATTGTCTGGGGCCGGTACTGCCTCGATCAAATATGCGTATTGGTACCAATCATCCTCCTCTGTTGACGCGCCGCTTCCCCAAGTTGGATGAGCACCCACGGAGCTGCCTGCAGCTGCATGCAGTCCAGACGTGTCTCCCGGTCTGCTTTTTGAAGCTTGTGTGTTGCCAATTCTGTTGTTGATTTCCAACCAGCTCTTTGCCATGCGGGGTGGCAACATCTTCGTTGAGCTGCTATTTGCTTGGGTTGCTATTGCTTCAGTTACTATGTGCGGCCCTCTATTGCTCAACATTGTGCTCTGGAGGAGCATCTGGTAGGTCGATTTCCTTCGAGAATGTGATGGTGACGGTAGTAATGATAACAGGTCAATGCAGGGTGCTGTGGAATTGGAATTGCATTGTGTGGGGTGCTGGGTGAGGAGGAAGGGGAAAATTGGTTGTATGGACAGCGGCATCCCTCCTTCCTGTGCCTTGGAGCTGAGCTCATCCCCTACCGCTGCAGGTGTTAGGATACTCGCCAGAGAACGAGCCATAGAGATTTGGTATGTCAATTGAAGAGGAGGGGGAGACAAAGTCTGGGCTAGGCATTGCAGGAGGACAGATGCTCCCACCACGAGTGCCCCTTCTCCTACTCCGCATTTGGTGGCGGATGGGAGCCATGGCAGGATTCAAAGCAAGGCTATCAGTGGGGAGATTGGTGGAATGACTGCGCAGAGAGTGAGTGAAGGAGGTCTGAGTGGGAGCGAAATTGCAGAGCCCAATGTGGGAGAAGTGGAACCCATTGCCAAGGTCTATGCAGCTGAGTAGCCAGCAGCGGCTTCCGGTTACTGTGTGTGAGCAAGGCTCCGCGGCTTGAGGAGGACAAACGTAGTGGAGTAGGGGAGGAGGAATGGCGCTATGGTCAGTGGAGGCCATTGCAATGAGCATTATGGTGAGGTCTCGACCAGAGCACACATTGTGCCATGAATGTCCTTCAGGTTGGCATGGGAGAAGACGCACGCAGCCATGTGGCCAGTCCTCCCACTGCCTGGCCGTCTAATCGGTATAAATGACTTGATGGTCACCGCATCCGGTTTAGTAAAATATTATTGTTAGTATTACTATTTAATTAATATTTAATATTTTTTGTAATTTGGTAAGACTACATCTTTATGCTGTTCAATTTCTCATCGCGATTAGGGGATAGCATGAAATTTAACCCAAAACTATTCCATGACCATTGATGACTGAGCTACCCAAATGCCATACAATTATAAATTATTTAATAATTATTTAATTATCAGATATTTAATAATAATGAAAATTATTTAATTTTATTAATATAAATTCAAAAATAATTATTTACTAAAATTATTTTTATTAACTATAAATCTCACTAGTAATAATTATTTAGTAATGAAAATAATTATTTTTAAAATGATATAAATAATTTTTAAAAATTTTATTTTTTTATAATGATAATAATAATAAATTTTCTATTGTATAGTTTTATTGTAATGTTATTTTTAGTATTAATATATTTATTAATATCTTATATAAATAATAAATAAAAATTTTAATGTATATTCATTCTATTTAATTAATAAATATTATTATTAATAGTATTAATTATAATATAATAATATTATTTATTATTAATTTATATTATTAATTATTTTGATAATATTTAGTATCATTAATATAATATTATATTAATGATACTAATGATTAATTTGATTATTTATTATTATTATTAATAAAGATTGTTCCTCCATGGACTTGTAAATATCAACCTTGGGAAGAGTTGTAGACTTTTTATTTATTTATTTCAAACCGACGGATAGATGGAGTGTAATGCGAATATCCTTCGTCTTAGACATAGATCTACGGCATTATTATTATTATTAATAAAGATTGTTCCTCCATGGACTTGTAAATATCAACCTTGGGAAGAGTTGTAGACTTTTTTTTTATTTATTTCAAACCGACGGATAGATGGAGTGTAATGCGAATATCTTCGAATATCCTTCGTCTTAGACATAGATCTACGGCAACGGTGCTGGGGATAGCGAAGCAATACAATAAAATAAATTGAAGCGAAAAAAATGGTGAGCTGCCAGAGTGGAGCGTTTCATTCCAGACGATCATTGTTTAGGCATCCTCGTGTAGGAAGCGACACACAGCGTGGCCTCCAGTCTCCCAAGGCGGTCATATTAGGAATTCAATACACTTGTCGTTTTAGTTAAAATCGGGGCAGTAACCTATTTCATTTGCACTGGCTTGAGTTCAAAGAAAATAGTTGGCACTGTGACTACCTTGTGGCGCTGAAGATGCAGGTCCAGTGTATTCAGGATGGTACTCTGCTCAGGAGAGTTCATTGTATGTATCAATATTTTCTGCCAATGGTGGTGATTGCAGGTAAAATCATTTAATTTTATTCGATGATCCATTCATTCATAAACTTGTGTATGAACATGATTTCTACTTGATGGGTGGCTTGTATGGGTTGTTTCATGGGTTTAGTAAGGAATTCGTATCAAGGACATGCAATTTGTTTTATAACGAATTCGATTACGGGAAGGTGCTCCTTTTTTTATATCTTTTATAACAAATTCGATCAGTGGAAGGTGCTCGTCATTTTATATCTTTCGATGTAGCAATAAAATCTATTGTTTTCCTTGTATAATCATGAGTGTTTATATGCATTGTGATAAAATTTGCAGGTTTAAAATCTAAAGGAGAAGATGAACAACTTTAGGGGTGGTTAGGCTAACCTGTCCATGCAGCCACTGGGGTGGTTAAGTCGACATTATTATTTATTTTACCTGTTTCAGTGGAGTCTTATTTGCAGGCAGGGACGCTGTATAAATATGAGGTATATCGCGACACATGATATACAATGTGCCTTCTTAATATGAGTAATGAAATTGTCACAAGACCCACACTGGCCTTCCAAAACAAATTGTTATGGTTCATGTTTCGTTTACAATTACTTAACATTCCATTTCGTTTCCTCACCCAGAAGACATGACATTTTCTTTTTATCTTCATGTGAAGAATCATTCCTTTAAAGCACCCATGACAGGGTTACCTAACTCGTCTCTGGTCATTTTTTTCACATTGTTTTCCTTATTGATTGAGATGGTTTGTTTTCCAAGAACCGGCACTGCCATATTAGCCAACACTATCTTGCGTTATTAAAATAGTGTGTCTTTCAATGATTCATGAACAATGGACTTGCCTCAAGATGTCCACCAAATAGTTCTATAGGTAAAGCATCCCACAAAATCATCACATGCACAAACATGGAAAACGGTCAGGATCATATGTAGTGGATAACCTATGTAAAACGGTAATTGATAACATGCAATCGATAACCTCCAAGTGCATTATAGCATAAATTAAACTAAGAAAATTAAATAAACTCAAATCCTTGTCAAGCCACAAAGTCAATTCATTCAAAAAATGATAATTATATTAACCATAATAAATAATAGTGTAAAATAATCATACAATAATAATATAAACACAATTTAATTAATAATGAAATTAAATAGAAATTTTAAATATGATTAAATAAATAAAATTTATATTAACAAAGTAAAAGTAAATTATAATAATATTATAATTTCTATATATTATTATAGTATAAAATAATTATATAAATAGAATAAATTAATAATGTAAATTAAAAATATTATTAAATAATATTGTTTTTAATATTTTTTAGCATATTAATTTAATAATATTATTTAAAATATAAATACGAATAGAAATTAAAGTAAATTAGTTATGTTTTTTAATATGTTTTGTTTATCAATAATAATAACATAACATTAATGATAATATAATAAATTAATAATTGTTTTATTATTATTAATAATAAATAAAATAAATAAAATGTTTAGTATAATAATATTATTATATTAAGTTTAGGGAATGTATCGAAATTGAAAAGAGGTCTATAACCCTGAATAGAGATGATGGGTGGAAAATAGTAGTTGTTGGATCCCATCTCTTTTTCCCTATGTTTTTGCCTTCCCCTTCTGCTTTCTTTCTTAGTGTCATTTTCCCTTCCTTCAGTAATGATTACTTTCCTGCTCTACTCTATCACCCGTATATGTACACTATAAGGTACATGACTTCCTATAGAATATCATCATCTATTCCTCTCCTCATGTCGAGCCGTTGCGCATCCTATGAAATCTAACATGTTGACTCTATATTCTAGTTTAGAAGCACCCTCTCAAATGCTTTTGCACTATATATAGATATCTGACTCCATCACATGGCCTTCGTATCCCTTCTATCTTAATAATGCAAAATCATCTACATGCTACCTCACTGCCCCTAACCTCGATCATTATCTTACACTATATGAGTCTTGCTACTCTAGATGCCGCCTAGGTCATACAATCATAAGAATTTTTTTTAGGAGACTTTACTTGTGGTGGGAAGGATGGAAGGTCATTTCCTCTTATGTTTTTTTTCTTTTTTCTTTTTTTTCAATGTTACCTTGGTTTCTTGCTCCCCTTTTTTTAATCACAAGTCTAAATCATGGTTATAATATTATTTTTTATATTCACAAGAAGTTTAAGTAATAAGATTAAATCAAAAGTATAATAATATCATTTATGTATTTATTGTTTTTTGAGATTAATATTAATATATCAAATTATTATTATTAAGTCAAAGAAGTAATACTAAATCAATTTTGATATTATATTAATATATTAATAGCATTTTGTTAGTTATAAGTCTAATATTATATTAAGAACATATTATTAGTTATTATCTTTTTATTTATTTATTTTGGTATATAATAAGAAGTTTAAGGTAATAAGATTGGATCAATAGTATAGTAATACTATTTATTTATTATTTTACAAAATTAGTACTAGTATATCAAATTATTATTATTAAGTCAAAAAGTAATACTAAAACATTTTTGATATTATGTTAAGATATTAACGACATATCATTAATTATATATGTTTTTTATGCTTAGATTTAGAAACTTCTTTTTGAATTATTTTTTATTTCAAAGTATTAGGACAAAATAATAACTTCAAATCTAAACAATAATTTTGAAAATTAGGTCGAGATAAAAATAACATATCTTTTTCTTTTAATTTCTTGACATTTATTTTAATCATTTTATTGTTTCCTTGTTCATTTCTCTAACTATTGTGCATCTCTAATGTATATATAATGGTTGTGTTGGGTTGATACTTTCATCCAAGTCCTGATGATGAACCATACGTAGTGGTTCTAAATAGCTTGACAACAAAAATCGAGATGTGATTTGCAAAAAGAATTCTCTCATAACGTAATGAATGACAAATGTTTTCATTATAAAAAAAAAACATTGTAAGTGTTGCTACTTAATAATAAATAATATTATTATCATTAATAATTGATATTATTATTAATAATATTATTGATTAAATGTGGTTGTGCTATCATAACCATATTTAATTAACTAAATGTGGATGGTATATGTTGAAAGGCTTCATTTGTATGTACCACACAAGTTATTAATAAATATATAATACTAAAAATAACATTAAAAAAACTATTACAATGCAAATTTTATTATTATTATTATTATTATTATTATAAAATAATTAATTTGTAAAATTATTATAATCAGTTTAAAATAATTATTGTCACTACTAACTTTAGTCAAAACCCCCACCTTCGCCTCAAGCACGGGTGGCATAAGGATGCCCAGTCTTGGCTCAGCGATTGGGGGTTAAATGAGGAGATCATCCTTGGAAGCAAGGATCACCTCCATATTTAGGGATAAGTTATGGGATGATAAAGATTTGGAGGGTAATAGGAAGCTAAGATATTATAAGGAGGTGATCAACCCCACCCTTGAGAACTAGAATTATCTTTCTATGTTGACCAGCTAGAAGAAAAATATGAACATCGCTAAGATTAGAACTAACTCTCATGAACATCAGAGTGAAACTAGGTGGTGGTCTACTCCCAAGACTCCCTGGGATGATAGACTGTGTCAGATTTTTGATACTATGAAAGTGGAGGAGCAAGAGCACTTACTTATAGATTGTTTGTCCCTTACTCACATCCGCTCTCATTTCTCTAACATTTGTCACAATTCAAATCCTCTTGACTTGCTAAGTCAACCAAACTATAGTGATCTTGGTGCACTTATTTCCCTTCTTTTTGAGCATAGAAATAAGATCCTGAATAATTAAAATTAGATTCTCCTTCTTAAGGTCTGATAAACAGCATTGGTCTTAGTGGACGTTCTTCATCGTCATCATCATCATCATTAATATTATTGTTATTAATAAATATATTTAGTAAATAATTAAATAATTTATGTATTCAAGCTTCTATGATCCATAATGAATTAAACAAATTCTTTCGGTAGAAATCACATGAAATAATTTTTTTGGCCAAAAAATTCTCTTCATGTGATTTCTACCCAAAAAAGTTTGTTTAATTTAATTAAATAATTATTAAATAATTAAATAATATTAAATTAATTTAATTTATATATTAATAATAAAATAATGAATATTAAATAACTAATTTTATATTAATAATAAATAATAAATAATAACATTTTTATAACAAATAATTGATTAATAAATTTAAAAATTATTGGGATTAATATTATAAATGTAAATGATTATTAATATCATAAACCGAAGGCATCAATAAACCCAAGGAATTTGTATTATAAATCCTAGGAATATGAAGCCTTAAATTAATAAACACAAAGCATTGATAATATAAACCCAAGGTATATAAGCCCTAAGATAAATATTATAAACCCTAAAATAAATATTCTTGACCACGGTTGATTTACATATTAACACAATCTTTGTCACAATGTGACATTGTTCTACGGTTGGCCATGATTGATTTTCATATTGAGGCAACCTTTATCAAAATGCAACGTTTGACAACGACTGGCCATGGTTGACCATGGTAGATTTTCATATTGAGACAATCTCTATCACAATGCGATGTTGGACGATGGTTGACCCAAAGGTATTATAAAAACAAGGAAATAATATTAAACTCTAGGTATTAATATTATAAAAAAAATGTATATAAACCTTGATACCCATTATTGTATGCAAAATCTACCAGTGGAAGATACTCTTCCCACTTTTGATGCTGATGCATTGATCCGAATGTAAAATGGCATCAACCCATGGTATTCATCCACCCATGTTATTCATCCACACATGGAATTTACCTATGGTATTGTAAGTGGCATCCACCCATGGTATTGTATGTGACATCCACCCATGGTATTCATTCACCTATTGTATTTTCCCATGGTGTTGTGACATCCACCCATGGTATTCATTCACCCATGGAATTGACTTGTGGTATTATGACATCCACCCATGGTATTCGTTCACCCATGGAATTGACCTGTGGTATTGTAACTGAAAAATACTATAAGTAACAAGTCACATTTTGTAAAAGGACATATTGTCCACCACAATGTAATCCTTACAATTATTTATGTTTTAATAAAATGTTTCATTGTGGTTTTTTTTATTGGGCATTCTCCTCTTTTTCTTCTGGCAATTTCAATTTTTTCAGATCTTGGAGGCCAATCCTCTAAGATCCATTTCAATCTTTTAGATGTTGAGGGCCTCCACCTAAGATCTGGATCAGTGGTATTAGAGCAGGTTACGATTCCATGGGAATGAGGGCTTCATGCATATTTCAGTTTTATTTTTTTTAGAAATACTCAACAAACTTCAAGCATGTGCTGCGACCTCCATGGAGCACTTTCTTGGGCCAAGCAAGAAGAATTTTTCTTTTTTTCATTTTTTTTGAAGGAAATTTTTTTGGGCGATGAGTTTTCATATTAAATCTGAAAAATTTGGTGCAGTATTTACAAATACAAATACAATATCTGGAGTCCTGAAAAGAATACCAAAATTCAAAAAAAAAATCGACTGAATCGGAGTTTGGATGAGGGAGATATTGTTGATTTAAAATAAGTTATGTTGTAGAATTTTTTCTAACGACAGTTGGTGGACGACAACTCTTCTATCATTTTTTTAAATTTTTTGTGTAGAATTTCAAAAAACTGATTGTAGATCTGAGCTCCTCTTGAAAAATCACCCAATTAAAAAAAAATCAGTCGAATAGGAGTCCGGATGTGGGAGATATCGTTGATTTAAAATCAACTATTTTTTTTGGAACTTTTGGGACGGTGGAAAATTGCAGTGCAAATATGAGATTCTATAATGTCCAGATAAGGATTTCCAACACATGGGAAGATGCAAAATGGTCCTTATACTTCCAAAAACATGTTATAATAAATATTTTGAGTTATATTGACTGAGTTATGTCCATTTTAATTCTGGAGCAGCATTCGAAGTGGGTTCCCATTAGAGACGTGCCCTCCCACCCCACTTTAGTAGGCACCTGCTTCACATTCATCAGTGTTAGCATAGCAGCATTCGGCTTGGGTTATTTGGAGATGTGCCCTCCCATCCCAGGCTATGCATGCACCTACTACTTCATCAACAACCAACATCACAGTTATGGGTCAACCGCACAAAATCCTTGTCATCGAAGTCCATTTGTGAGGCTGCACACTGTTAGTATCACAGTTGGTCACAAGCATTACAAGGTATCTCTATCCTTGGATCTTTGTTTGTCATGGTTATGGGTCATCCACAAACCCACACTTAATCGAAGTCCATTTTCTAGGCCGCACACTGTTAGTATCACAGTCGTTAACCAGCATTACAGGGTATCTCTATCCTTGGATATTCGTTTATCATGATTATGGGTTAACCACATAAAACCCTTCTCTTCAGTGGATCTTCATATTCAAAAAAGGTTTCGCAGGAGGGAACTTCACACAATGGGGACCATTTCTTCTTAAGAAGGGAGAAATGATCCAAATGGAAAATGGCATCAACCCATGATATTCATCCACCCATGTTATTCATCCACCCCTGGAATTTACCCATGGTATTTTAAGTAGCATCCACCCATGGTATTCGTTCACCGATGATATTTGCCCATGGTATTGTGACATGCACCCATGGTATTCATTCACCCATGGAATTGACCCATGGTATTGTGACATCCACCCATGGTATTCATTCACCCATGAAATTGACCCATGGTATTGTAACTGAAAAATACTATAAGTAACAAGTCACATTTTGTAAAAGGATAGATTGTCCACCATAATGTAGTCCTTACAATTATTATCTGTTTTAATAAAAAATTTCATTGTGGTTTTTTTCATTGGGCATTCTCCTCTTTTTCTTCTGGAAATTTCAATTTTTTAAATCTTGGGTGCCTCTCCCCCAAGATCCATTTCAATCTTTTAGATCTTGAGGGCCTCGCCCCAAGATCCGGATCATGCAAGACGTACATCCTCAACATGTCCTCAAGAATCATGTTAATCCTCTCTATTTGTCTATTATCTACAGATGATGAGATGTACTAAAATCTAACTTTATCCCCAAACTTGCAAACAACTCCTTCCAAAACCTAGAAGTGAACTTGGCATCTTTGTCAGATACAATCTTCTTAGGAACACCATGCAGTCTCACTATATCCCTTATGAAAATATGACCTATTTCACTAGTTGAATTAGTATACTTCACTTGAATGAAGTGAGATACCTCTGTCAACATGTTAACCACAACCATGATGGAATCATGTTGTCTAGATGTCTGCGGAAAACTTGTAATGAAATCCATGCAAACGACCTCCCATTTCCATTCTGGAATTGGAATTGATTGCAATAAAGCACCTCGATGCTTGCACTTTTCTTTCGCCTATTGAAAATTTAAACATCTAGTGACGAACTAAACCAACTCTTTCTTCAAATTCAACCAATAGTAGAAATTCTTCACAACTTTCAATGTCTTATGATGTCCCTCGTGACCTGAATACAACTTAACATGAAATTCCATTAAGATTAGCTTCTTGAGCTCACCGTTATCTGGAACATAGATCCTTTCCCTAAATCTCACTAAACTATTTTTCATGATTTGATAATCCACGTCCTAATCACCTGTACTCTACTATTGTAACCTGTGCTTAAGTTGCATGTACTTTTAATCCTACTGCCCTACCTGAAAGATCAAATCCTGCAAGTTTCTCCCATATGGACTCATAACTGTAATGTGCTTTACCTGCACTCCTCTACTAAGGTATTTCACAACCTAGTTCTCCTTACCCTTAATGTACATGATCTCGAAGTCAAGCTCACTAAGTGTAGAAAATCATCCAACTTGCCTAGAATTTAGATTAGGTTGTTCAAACAAGTACTTCAACCCACTATGATCACTCATCAAAATGAACCTTCTGCCAAGAAGATACTATCTCCACATCTTCAATGCATGAATAATCTCTACCAACCTATTGATGGTGTTGGACCTGCTAACATGTCAGGGGAACTCCCCAATCAGAAGTCCCAATTAGACCTTAAACCATTTGGTGTAGGAGTCCCAGCAGTGGGTCGTATGGTAATGCCTTGACCACAGTTTCACACAGAGGCAAGTCAGATGTGCATGTTGGTAGCAAGAGTTTTACATATGCAGTAAGTCAAGGAAGGTACATGAGCAGTTCTAACACACAAAGGGTGAGTGAGTGTGCCCCCTAGAAACCTGTGATAGCATGGAGTTAAGAAGGGAACACATGAGCAAAGATGCATCACAACATGGAAGGAAATTAAGCTAGAACTAAAAAGTGATGGTTAAACGAACAACACATTTAAGAAAGATTCATACATACATATACAAAAATAGCTACACATGCATGCATAAGCAAACATATACATATATCATTTAGAGTACTCAAGATAGTTGAAATACAATACAATGTATGCATGAAAAGTGATCGCTTTGTTATATTAAGAAGTGTAAGTTCCAGTCGTACAATACATCCATGTCCAACCACTAGTTTTGACAGTGGAATGTTACAACCACAATCACTTGTTCCTCTAAAGAGATATACTAGCTCTGCGCAGTGGAGAAGCAAAGGCTCATTACAACACTGTCCAAGCTCTTCTCTAAGATAGTCTTATTGGAATCTTGGCTGACCAAAATCCTCTACAATGAGTTATGAGGGACTATATATAGCAGAGGATGGGGTGGCCCTTGACATTCCCCTGTGTGACAGTTCATCTACCCTCATGACTCTTCATCTACGCTATGACTGTTACACCCAAATGTCGAAAGTTGAAACTACACTTGACAAGATGTTACATTACAATGCACATGTACCCATGTGAGAAAAAATGGCTTGAGAAAGCCACGTAAGACATCACTATGACTTGGAAAACTATTGGAAGACCAACTCTTCGACATCCTCATGGTGGTTGATAGTACCAAACTGATGCCAAGATCGGTAGTCTGCGATGGTGTTCATGTACTCTAAGGTGACATATTTCTAGAAATGAACTCTTGCCTCCATAGCATATGGGTACATTGCTTGGGCTTATCTGTCTAACTTGTTTGATAGCATGTGCATCATTGTCTTGAGTGCAGTGGGACCAAAAACATACTTCTGCATGGTGTCTCCACTGATGGACACGTCTGGGCTTGTGGTTATGTGCATCAACTCGTCAAAATACGAGTCAAGCTCTAGTCGGACTTGTGCCTTTCTCTTCACCTGGGTGAGTGTCCCAACAGAGGGATCGCATGTGTGTGCACAAAAACATCGATACTCTTGAATACATGTGCATGGGAAGCTTGTTGACTAGTGATGAGCTACGAGAGATCTTCATAGTTTCAGATCTAACTCCGGATGTGTGCCTTCAGCTCGACCGTTTTGGGATTCATCATCTTAGGCAAGTGAAGCGAGGCTCCCTTGTATCTCATCATCCATGTTTTCTTGTAATCAATAGTAGCATGCATGTTTGACAGGATACGTGCTCTTCTAGCACATTGCTGCTGCCACCCGTTGAGATGGACAACTGCCTTATGCATGGTACCAAACTTGGAATACAACGCTGGCATGACTGTGTCAAGAGACAATATTTAATCCAGTATTTACTTCTTCATTTCCCTTCAGACAGATGCTGTAACTAATTCTCCTCCCTGCTTGGTCATCTACAGCTTCTCCACCATTCACTCATTCTTAGCTATCATGAAGCAAACACTCAAACTAGTGGCTTTGGCATATGCTTTGGTAGCATCGGCCAATGTTGCTCGAAGTTTTTGAATTTTAGACATGATCATTGGTTCCTCAAACTACGCAGGAGATGTATGGTCCTCTGAAGTGGACACTCTGCGAGATTGCACAACTCTATGTTGAGACTCATTGAATGAGATGTTGTGCATCTCCTCCTCCAGATTGTCTCCAAGGATTTCAATGTCTCCTTGGCCGCTTGGGACTTTCTCTTCTTCCGAGTGCAGTGAAGCTCATGGGTTAACCTCTTGGTGGTCAGGCATGAGGTTGATATCTTTCTCTAACTCCTATTGCTCCATATCCATATCCACATGTTCAAGTGCTTGCTCTATCTCCTGAGTAAAGTTCTTCTCCTACGATGGTTCACTTTGTCTGCCTGATGCCAACTATTCTGATTAGTCTACTATCTGTGCGAGCGTAGTTTCATCTGTCTACACAAGTTGTGCCCGTAGTTGTACATGTTCCTGTTACGCTTCCTTTTCCTTTTTATGCATCTCCTGTTCCTTCTCAAGTTGCTCCTTAAACACTTGAAACTCCTTCTCTCTTTCCTCCATTCTTTGTTTCGCTCTTTGCCTTTGTGCATTTCTCATGTCGTGTTGTTGCCTATTTGCCTCTATTACGAAAGCTGCTTTCTGCACAAGTGGGTCTACTCAGATCTTGCAGCTTTTCTCTTCCTCCATGTGGTTGGAAATCTTCCTCTTGCCCTTGTCTTGCATGGGTATGTTTACCTCTGCTACTTCTTGTGATCTTTGGGATGTTGCTTTGCATTGTTTTGCTATCCATTCCACAACGAGGCTGATCGGTTCATTGATTCTCAAGGAGTTGTAACAATATCTCCATGGGTCTTCCTCTGCCCAATGACATGGCTCATGGATCCAGTTAAACTTTACTCTCACGCAGTGAGCTTTCACAAGACAATGCGGGTCATATAGATTGTAACTTCAGAGGTTGAATGGATACTCTTCATCTACTCTGCTTCAACATATGCATGCTTGAAACTTTGTATCTTGTATAAACCAATCCACAACGGAAGAGCAGGTCAAGGTGCCTTCTTATGATGCAGCCTAGCTATCAATCCTGCTGAGATGTGATATGATACTTCCTACATGATGAGCTTGTCCAAGGAAAACTTTGGTAGAACATGCAAAGGCTTCTCCGCCCTATACATCTGTATGAAGGTGCTAGATGGTGAGGCATACCAATCAACTATGTTGATCAATGCCTCAATTATTGCCTTCCACATGCAGGGTGGATCCTATTTTAATATCATCTTGTAAACTAGGGTGACAAAATGTTCAGAAAATTGTGTGATAACTCCTCTGAAGCTGCATTTGGACAACAACTTAAAATAAGTGTTCATAGAGGTCTCTGCCAGTGTCCATGCCCACTTCAAGCTCGAGAACTCCTCGTGGGCACAGATTGCATCTAAGATGTAAGCGGACATGTATATTACTCCTTGCATACAATTGGGTGGTTGTCGAGCCCTTGTTACCTTTTCCTTTAGCTGATGGGCCAATATGTCGTACCAGTTGCATGCTTTTCCTTCTTTGGTAAGTTGGTCCAATGAGATCACCCAACTTTGTGGGAAGTTTTTCGTACTTTCTTCGCCATACAGATGACACGAAAAGATGATCAAGTATTGATATGCCTTATGTAGTATCATTGTCTTGTAGACTTGGTTGGGTGTCATCGTGAATTTAGCTGGATCCTTCACCCAGTTCTTCAAGATATCTCTAGAGTTGGCATTGTTGTTGGGTATGATGATGGGAGTCTCCAATGCTGATATTAGGTATGTTGATGGGAGTCTCCAATGCTGTTGGGTACACTAATGGGAGTCTCAAATGAGATTTCGTGAATCTCCTCATGATCTGATAATCACCCTATCAGTGACCTTAGTTGAAGATTTGTTAAACAAAAGGTATTACAGACTCATGTGATGGTGTGTGTTCTATGATATTCAAACAATGGATCGATCAGATTGCCAATACACAGACATTTAAATGGAAAGACGGTAGAGAAATACAGTAAGCATTGTAAAGACACAAACAGTTTTTAATAAGGAGTTCAACCTATTCTCCAGGGCTACGTCTCCAGTCCAGCTTCAGTGGTGGCCTTGTTTTATTGTGTCTTACATCAGAGAAATTACAATATAGGGACTCAATGTGAGTTCTCCTGAAGAAAATTTTGCTAGGTAGGGTGGTTCTTGGATTCCCCAAGCCACTCAAAGTTCACAGACTCTTTTTGTTCGTACCAGCTCTGTGACCCTTGGTCTACAGTGGAAAGAGCCAATCTGATGCTCAGCCCAGATAGGTTCCTCTATGGAAAGGCTTGAATCTTCAAGCTCTCTGGTGCTCGACGCTGCCTGTGGTCAGCTCGGCCCTCTGTCTCCTCTGCTTGGCTTTACCAATTCTCTATGTTTAGTCCTCCTCTCAGGGTTCACTGTCTCTCTTGGTCGCTTGGACTCCTCTCCAAATCCTCTTCCTTCGACTGTCTCTATTCATGGCTTTAACCATTCGATCCCTATGCTTGTTCGGTTCCTCTCCCTCCTGCGTTGATTCTCCTTCTGCAGCTGCACTTGGAGTTCCCTGTTCAGCATCAGCAGGAACGCTTGGGAAGTGCCACGTGTCCCCGTTGGAATAGCACCAGTATGCTCGTTGATTCATTTCTTCAATTATGTCACGGATACATTCTTTATCCACCGTGGTGGTCAAATGGGTTCCAAATCCCTTTAAATCGCAGCTTAATTCCCTATCGATTCCACTTCTTTCTATCGGGCACAATCTCAACCGTCCCATCTGGGCTCCTCAAGATCCGACGTCATACGCACATCGAGCGCGGTTGACTTTCTCGACCGATAGAGCATGATGAATAGCGGTTTTCTCTCTCCTCCGCCGCCATGCATCGATCAATGTATGGGATCACCCCGTTCCTATCCAAAGCCTCTTACTGTTCAAGGGCGCCCTCATCAAAATCGTCGGTTTCCAGGGCACAGGTCCCACCTTTGCACTTTAGCACTTTTTGTTTCTCTGCCCACAGTTTTCTGGCTCCCAACATGACCAAGGGCTTAAAGCTACCCCATTTCATCCCTATTTTCCCAGCGATGTGTGACTAGTGCTAGGCACTAATCGCGCATCGAAAATCACCTCCTTTTCCCGATTCGGGGCTCCTAGGGGCTACTTTGGCCACCTGCATGGTCTCCACGGGCCTCGGTTAGCGCACTTTGACGGAGGTCCTTGTTGTTCCACATCGGCTGCCATGGCCACTGGTTCAGGGTGTTTTTGATGCTATTTTGGATTCTTTAAAGATTTGTTTCATCCCGATATAGTCAAGGTTCTTTAGCAGTCATTTATGGATCCGATTCGGATCAAGGCCTTCCTACTGAAAAAGCTTTTGGACCACCAAAAGTTGGTTTTCTTCAAGCATCGACTAAGTGAGGAAACTGTTGTCTCACTTGTCCAATCTTAATCCACTTTGCACTACTCCGCTTTGAACCTTTAAACCCAATTCTGAGGTATTCCACTTGTCCTCTATGTGTCATCCTCACCTTTATCCAACATTGTGTCTTCTTGTAATTCACTAAGATATTCAGGTAGCAAGTCATCAACAGAAGGTAATTGACTCTGCTCTTCAGGGTCCTCAATCATTGAAGGTTCAAACAACCTCAAGCAATCTTCATTCACGACCGAGTAAATGTGCATGTAAGATGGAAAATCAAGGTGAAAAGCATTCTCACCAACCTTCTCAAGTATCTTGAAGGGTCCATACCTGATAGGTTTTAGCCTTTTACCTTCACCTTGCATTCTGTCCTTGCTGATATACAGCCAGACTTGGTCTCCAACTTGAAAACTATGCTCCATCCGATGCTTGTCATGCCTAGCCTTGTACTTGGCCTGGCTCCTTTCCAGCTGTTCCTGTACTGCCTGGTGGATCTCCTAGATATTTTCAATGAACCTAGTTTCCTTATCCACATCAATGTGTCTATCAACCATGGTACCTTTACCAAAGACAAAATCCAAAGGAGACCTTGGTATGAAACCAAAACAAGTCTCAGAAGGAAATCTCTGTGTAGAAGAGTGTTTGGCTCTATTGTAAGCATGATGCACATAGCACAAGTGCTCATCCCAAAGCTTAGGATGTTTGCTGCAATATCCTCTCAATAACTGGATCACCATCCTGTTAACTACTTCTGTCTGGCCATCTGTTTGTGGATGAAAAGCTATGATTTTCTTTAATTTGGTGTCCATTAGTTCCCACAGACTAGACCAAAACCTTCCAACAAATCGGGTGTCTCGATCAAATACAATAGAAGTGGGTAATCCAAAATGAACCCATACATGTTCAAAGAATAATTTTGCAGTTTGTTCAACTGTAATCTATTTACTACAGGGTATCAAAATACACATTTTGCTGAACCTATCCACAACAACATATAGATAATCATGACCTTTCCTAGATTTAGGTAGTACTCCAACGAAATCCATGGAAATGCTTTCCCAAGGGTGAGAAGGAACTGGCAAGGGAGTGTACAAGCCTAGTTTTCTATTGTTGGGCTTGCTTTTAGCACACATAGCACACCCCTTTACATATCTAGAAACTGTCTCACTCATTTTCGGCCAATAGAAGAACCTTTGCAGCTGTGCAAGTGTTTTACTTACCCCAAAGTGACCTGATATCAGAGAAGTGTGTGCTTCCCTAATTATCTTTGCTCTCTCTGTTTGTGGAATGTAGAGTTTCCCACAATGATATAAGAGTCAGTCCTTCGCATGATAGTCCAATTCTTCTACTCTTTTGCCTTGACTCAAAGTTGCATATAGATCTTTAAAGCCATACACTGAGATTTCATGCAGCACAGAATTATGCTTAAGTAGGGTAGATGCATTTATAATGGGTCTAGATAACATGTTTGCAACCTTGTTATGTATTCCCTTTTTATATATGATGACTAAATTAAACTGTTGTAGAAACCCCATCCATCTGTAATGTCTTGATTGCTGCAATTTAGTTTGGGAGTGTAGGTATTGAAGTGGCTGATGATCAATATGTATTATTGTTTCTTTGCCCGTTAAATAATGTTTCCATTTATTCAAACTCTAAACTAATGCATACAATTCTTTATCTTATGTAGGATAGTTAACTACTACAGGATTAAAAGTCTCATAATGATAACATATGGGTTTACCATGTTGTGTCAACGCAGCTCCCATGGCATAGTCACTGGCATCAGTTTGGATCTCAAATGGTCTTTGTAGATCTGGCAGTGCTAGTATAGGTGTTGTACTAATTTTTTCTTTTAAGGTGTTGAAGGCTTTCTACTATTTGCCTCCCCACTGAAACACCTTGTTCAATCCTGTCAAAGCATGTAAGGGAGCTGCAATTGAGGAAAAATTTGAAATGAACTTCCTCCAATACTGTGCTGCTCCTAAGAATCTTCTCACTTTTGTAGAAGACTTGGGTTTAGGTCAGTTTATGATGACTACCACTTTAGAGGGATCTATTTTCAATTCACCTCTCCCTACTATATGACCCAAATAATTTAGAGAGGTTTTGCCAAATTCACATTTGGAGAGTTTAGCATAAAGTTTTTCTCTTTTCAAAACATCTAATGTCTTCTTAACATGCTTTAAATGTTCTTCCCATGTTTTACTAAAAATCAGAATGTCATCCAGATACACAATAACAAAAATCATCAAGAAAAGGTCTGAGTACATCATTCATTAATCTCATGAAAGTAGCAAGGGCATTGGTCAAGCCAAAAGGCATAACCAGCCATTCATACAATCCTTGCTTTGTTTTGAAAGCAGTCTTCCATGCATCTTTCTCTGCAACTCTAACCTGATGGTATCCACTGTGCAAATCCATCTTGGTGAAATAAACATCTTCCTTCAATTGATCTAAAAGTCTATGCGAGGAAGGGGATCACGATTTTTTATTGTTATCTTATTCAGTGCTCGGTAATCAATGCATATTCTCCATGATCCATCTTTCTTTTTCACCAGAATGATTGGTGACCCACATGGTGATGTGCTAGGCCTGATGAACCCTTTCTCGAGCAACTCCTGCACCTGCTTCTTGATTTCAGCATTCTCTAAAGTAGACAACCTATACATCCCAATGTTAGGCAAAGGAACATCTTGCTGCAAAATAATATCATGTACTATTCCCTTTTTGGGTGGCATACCTTTAGGTTCTTGAAATAAGACATCATACTCCGAAACAATCCTTTTTATATCAGCTTGTTGATCAACATTACAGCCCTCAAATATATTGGTCTTATCAGTTGTCTTTTCCTTTACAACCATCAGTAAGAACTGTTTGCATGAATTTATCATTCTTTTCATCTGTCCTGAGTTTATGAGAGTATAGTTATTCTTGAGCTTGTGAGCTCTTACAATGTATTAGATTCCATCTTTAATAAGTAGATACTTGTTCTCACCTCTATAGAAAATAGCCTTTCTATCATACAAGAAAGGACTTCCTAAAACAATTCCACATATATCCAAAGGAATTACATCTAACTCAACCTCATCTACAAATGCTGACCCAAAAGAAAACTTGAGTTTGCACTGTCTAGTCACTTGTAGTTGTGCTTTCTCATTCAGCCAGCCTAATGGGTATGGTTTCTTATGAGGTGTAGTTGTTAATCCCAATTTCTTTACAATTGATTCAGAAATTAGATTTACTTTTGAGCCACTATCAAACAAAGTATCAATCTTTTGATTTTTGGAAACAACTCGAATATGGAAAAGCTCATGTCTTTTTCTCTCATGTTCTTCATCAATAACAGATTGAGTAGAATTACTCGTAGATGCTTCAGAATTCTTACCTTTTACACCTGTGGCTGCAATGATTGTTTCATCTCCTGATTCTGACCCCAAATCTCTCTGAATAGCTGCAACAGTCTTCTGCTCCTTGCCCTCGGACTTCTTAGGTCTCAACTATGGATGGAGAATCCAACAATGCTCATCATCATGCCCCTCCTTTTTTTAGTGAGTGCATGAAGCTTTGACTTTCTGTGTAGTGTTAGCCTTCCTTGCTTTCCACTTCTACTTTATTTTTTCCTTGCTCTTGCTTACAGTGGGTTGGGATGGTCCCCCAACTTCTGGATTCCCATTCTTTCCTATAGCTTCTAGTTGAGTAGCTTGTACAGATACTTCATCTATACTAGTGGGGTTAAACATGATGATGGTATGCCTCATGTAGCTGTGTAGACCAACAATGTACTTTAAAAGAGTTTCTGGTGAGTCTAATGAGATGCCCAACATCAATGCTCTCTTTCTAAATTCTTGACTATACCCTTGCACACTTTGCCCTTTCAACTGTCGAAGAGTTTGTCAACTCATCATGGCTTGTTGCATGTACGCCAATGGATAGAATTGCTTTTTTATGGCAGCAACAAATTCACTCCAGATAGAGATGGTCTTACCATGCTTCTTCATATTAGCTTGGGTTCTACCTTCCCACCAAACCAAGGCAGTGAGGCGTAGGCTTGCTAGCTGAATCTTACTCTTGTCCGATTCTATGTTCTGTACTCTGCAATACACATCAACTTGTCTAATCCAATTGTCTAACTTTTCAGCATTTAACTCTCCATCATATATAGGCAAATCAAATTTAACATCTAGTTTAATCAAGGATGCTTTCTTATTATGCACATGGCTATTAGGAGGTGTAGGAAAGCTTTCTTCTTTCCCTTTCCCTCTTGAGTGGTCATGGTAATGAGATTCATCTTCTTCTTTATCTCGTTTAGAGCTCGATGAATCTTCATCCTTATGCTTTCTAAAGTCCCTATACATTTCTTCTACCATAGACTTTATAGCTAGGAAAATTTCTATGAATTGAGGGTCTGGCCCTATGGAACCTTCTTCTGACATTGTCTTCCGAGAATAGACTCTCCCAATTTCAAGATCAGTTTCCACCAACTCTCCTTCTCCTAATTTGAGCTTTGATCTAGTGATCATTCACAGCTAAACCAACACAAGCTTGTCTAACCTTACAACCTAGAGCTCTGATACCACTTGATCTGATAATCACCCTGTGAGTGACCTGAGTTGAAAATTTATTAAACAAAAGGTATTATAGACTCATGTGCTGGTCTGTGTTCTATGCTATTCAAGCAACGAATCGATCAGATTTCCAATACACAGACATTTAAATGGAAAGACAGTAGAGAAATACAGTAAGCAACATAAAGACACAAACAATTTTTAATAAGGAGTTCACCCTATTCTCCAGGGCTACGTCTCTTGTCTAGCTTCAGTGGTGGCCTTGTTTTATTGTGTCTTACAGTAGAGAAATTACAATACAAGGACTCAATGTGAGTTCTCCTGAAGCAGATTTTGCTAGGTAGGGTGGTTCTTGGATTCCCCAAGCCACTCAGAGTTCACAGACTCTTTTTCTTCCTACTAGCTCTATGACCCTTGGTCTATAGTGGAAAGAGCCAATATGATGCTCAGCCCGGACAGATTCCTCTATGGAAAGGCTTGAATATTCAAGCTCTCTAGTGCTAGACGCTGCCTGTGGTCAGCTTGGCCCTCTCTCTCCTCTACTTGGCTTTATTGTTCTCTGTGTTGTGTCCTCCTCTCAAGTTTCACTGTTCACTGCCTCTCTTGGTCACTTGGACTCCTCTCTAAATCCTCTTCCTTCGACTATCTTTATTCATGGCTTTAACCATTTGATCCCTATGCATATTCGGTTCCTCTCCCGGCTGCATTGGTTCTCCTTCTGCAGCTACGCTTGGAGTTCCCTGTTTGATGTCAGAAGGAACACTTGGGAAGTGCCACGTGTCCCCGTCGGAACAACCCCAGTCTGCTCGTCGATTCATTTCTTCAGTTATGTCATGGATACATTCTTTCTCCACTGTGGCAGTCAAACGGATTCCAAATCCCTTTAAATCATGACTTAATTCCCTGTCGATTCTTCTTCTTTCTATCGGGCACAATCTCAGTTGTCTAATCTGGGCTACTCAAGATCCGGCGTCATACGCACATCAAGCGTGGTTTACTTGCTCAACCGATAGCACGCGATCAACGATGATTTTATCTCTCCTCTGCCACCACACATTGATCAATGTATGGGATCATTCTGTTCCTGTCAAAAACCTCTTATTGTTCAAGGGCGCCCCGAGCAAAACCACCAGTTTCTAGGGCGCAGGTCCCGCCTTTGCACTTTATCGCCTTTCATTTCTCTGCACACGGTTCTCTAGCTCCCAACATGACCAAGGGCTTAAGGCTCCCCCATTTTGGCCCTATTTGCCTAGCAATGCACGATTAGTGCTAGGCGCTAATCGCGCATCGAAAATCACCTCCTTTTCCTGATCTGGGGCTCCTAGGGGCTACTTTGGTTGCCTGCGTTGTCTCCATGGGCCTCGGTCAGCGTGCTTTGACCGAGGTCCTCGTCATTCCACGTCGGATGCCATGGCCACTGGTCCAGGGTGTTTTTGATGTTGTTTTGGATTCTTTAAAGATTTGTTTCATCCAGATATAGTCAAGGTTCTTTGTCAGTCGTTTATGGATCCAATTCGGATCACCTCCTCCATATTGTCTCCGAGGATTTCAGTGTCTCCTTGATCGCTTGGGAATTTCTCTTCTTCCAGATGTGGTGAAGTTGGTGGGTTGACCTCTCAGTGGTGAGGCATGAGGTTTATACCTTTCTCTAACTACTGTTGCTCCATATTCATATCGATATGTTTAAGTGCTTGCTCTATCTCCTAAGCAAAGTCCTTCTCCTGCGATGGTTCACCCTTTCTGCCTGATGGCAACTTTTCTGATGAGTCTACTATCGGTACAGATGTAGTTTCATCTGTCTAAACAAGTTGCGCCCTCTGCTATACCTGTTCCTGTTGCGCTTCCTTCTCATGTCTGCAAATCTCCTGTTTCTTCCAAAGTTGCTCCTTCAACTCATGCAACTCCTTCTTTGTTTCCTCCATTCTCTGTTTCTCTCTCTGCCTTTGCACGTTTATCTTATCGCGTTGTTGCCTCTCTTGCCAAAGATGCTTTTTGCACAAGTGGGTCTGCTTAGAAATTGCAACTTTTCTCTTCCTCCATGCGTTCGACAATCTTCCTCTTGCCCTTGTCGCACACTGGTATTTTTAATTCTTCTACTACTGCTACTGCTTCTGGTGCTTTCGAGGATGCTGCTTTGCATTGTTTCACTCTTCATTCCACCGCGAGCTTGACTGGTTCATTGAGTCTAGAGGAGTTGTAGCAGTATCTCCATGGGTCTTCCTCTGCCCAATGACATGCCCTGTGGATCCACTTAAACTGTACTCTCGCGTAGTGATCTTTCAAAAGATAATGCGGGTCATATGGATTGTAACTTTAGAGATTGAATGGATACTTCTTCATAGTCTCTGCCTCGACATCCACATGCTTGAAACTCTGTATCTCATATAACCCAAATCGTAATAGAAGAGTGGGCCAAGGTGCCTTCTTCTTCCGATGCAACATAGCTATGATCATGTTGAGATGTGATATGATACTTCCTGCATGACGAGCTTATCCAAGGAAAAGTTTAGTAGAACATGCAGAGGCTTCTCCTCATTGTACATCTATATGAAGGTTTCAGATGTTGACACATACCAATCATCTATGTCAATCAGTGCTTATGTTGATGCCTTCGACATGCAAGGTGGATCCTATTCGAATATCATCTTGTAAACTGGGGTGAAAAAATGATTAGATAGTTGTCTGATAACTCCTCTGAAGCTGCATTTAGACAACATCCTACAATAAGTGTTCACAGAGGTCTCTGCTAGGGTCCATGTCCACTCTAAGGCTAGGAACTCCTAGCGGGCATATATTGCATCCAAGATGTAAGCGGACATGTATATTTCTACTTGTATACCTTTGGGCAGTTGTTGAGCCCTTGTTACCTATTCCTTCAGCTAATAAGCCAACATGTCATACCAGTTGCATGATTTTCCTTCTCTAGGGAGTTGGTCCAACATGATCACCCAACTCCGTGGGAAGTTTTATGTGCTTCTTGAATATACAAATGACATGAAAAGATGACCAAGTATTGATATGCCTTTTGCAGTATCTTCGTCTTGTAGACCTGGTTGGGTGTCATCCTAAATTTAGCCAACTCCTTCACCCACTTCTTTAAGATACCTCTGGAGTTGGATTTGTTATTGGGTATGTTGATGGGAGTCTCCATGGTGATCATGGGTGTCAGCATCTAATGCATCTCATCATAATCCTTTTCCTTGAAGGTATCAATCTTTGTCTTGCTAACACTGCTCAATATCATTGTCTTAAGATAAATGTGGGAGACGAACCAATGTATCATGTTCATGCATCGGAGCATGGGATACCTGCATGCAATCCGGTACAAGTCGGACTTATGGATGTTCACATAGACTTTTTGATCTTTGGGGTCTTCCCCAAATGTGCCTGCAAATGCATCATTGAACTCCTACCATTTTAGCTTGATGTGCTTGTCTACAATCAACTTGGTTTCATCATAGGTCAGCAGACTTGTAGACACTCACTCAAATGCTGCTCCAGTTACACTTCCATTAGTGTCCTTTGATCCTTCTCCCTTGGAGGTCATTGATCCTGAAATGCTAAGAGGCAGATGAACACCTGCTAGATCTGGAGGAAAAGTGACATGCATGGCAATAAATATGTCAGCTAAAACGAAAGCAAACTTGATGAATGACATGCAACATACTTGGGGATTGACTGGCAAGGATTACACAAGTTTTCCTGGGAGGCTGGGAGACTGGCTGGCATAAATTCACAAAAGGTAGTCTGGGCTATCTGGGGAGGCTGGATGGCTACTGGAATTGCGCAATGTGCAAACCAAGTTGGCCTGCTAGCCGCTGGAGCTGCGCAATGTGCAATTTCAAATGGCATTTGTTGTAGGCCTAGTGACTACATTGTGAAATTTTATGGGCAGTTAGTCACTGTCCCTCTAAATTACACAATTCAAGACTAGAGGAGAGTCACTGGGTAGAAATGTGCATTTCTTGAGAGGAAGAGAGAGCCTTCCCTCTTTGGATTGCGTAATGCTGTCTTGGTGAGGCAGAGTCCAGGCTAAGGCTACCTAGACCTACCAATGGGCAACTGAAAGAAAATGTGAATGTGAATGCATGGTGATACTAAGTGTAGAAGGAGTGAATGATTGTGCATGAAAAGAGTGAAGGAAAGATTTAGAAAATGAAACAACATGCATGTGCATGAAGCGATTCGCTGAATCGGCGATCGTTCGTGTAAAACAGTTTCATGCATGTGACAACAATGAGATACTAATGAAAATTGAAATGGTACTAGTACAAGCTAGCATGCATGTAAATGATAGCAAGTGTTCATAGAAATCAAGTAAACAACACTCACACAAGAGAAAACAAAAAAAACCATAAAAATGCTGCAAAAGACAAGTTAAGTTGACTTACCCATGAATAGATGAGTTGGATGTCTCGAAGACTCTTGGATGTGCTATGGGATGTCAAAGCTGCAAGATCGATGTGAATAAGTGAGCTCTGAAGTATTGGAAAATAAGTTGAGGATCATGATACGCATGCCACAAATCTAGGAAAAAACGACACTTGGAGGAAAGATTCTACAATGATCTTTGCATGTAAACTCCAATTGAAAAATATAGCTCCCTAAAATCTAGGGATTCTTTTTGCATGATGCCTTTTGCTATTCCAAGATAAAGAATCCCATGCATGCAATTCAAGTTTTTCCAGTCCCAGGTGGAACTAGTCAACTCAATGCCACATGCAATAGCCTACTCATCTGAGGGAAAAAATGCAGATTTCTGGGAGGGATCTAGGCTAGCTACCCAGAGGGTTTGTGAAATTTCTACGATGAGCAGCTAACCGCTACCTAGAATTGTGCAATTTCTAGGCTGAGCAACGCTGCTCGGAGGAATTGTGCAATTTTCTGAGTGAAGCTTGATAGGTAGATTTGTGCAATTCTGGAGCCCATTAGGTTGTCAGATAGAATTGTGCAATTTCTTGTGGGAAGGCTAGTTCCCCTCCAGAATTGCACAATTTCTTGAGGGAGCTTCTTAGCCTACAACTCGACCAAGTCATGAGAAACAACCTATGAGGGGGATGCAACAAGCTTTGATGCACACGTTGGTAATCTGCTAGAAAATCACTGAAGCTAGTGTACTTGACAAGGCAAGACATGCTGTTGTGAAAGGTTGGTAGGGAGGCTCCAGAACAAAGCTAAGGAAAAATTTTGGAGGGTGTTTGTAGCCGCTACAACACTTGGCGACACAATGATAGAACTCTAGCTCTTTGAAAGGACCTTGTTCATGAAAAGCAAGTCTAACACCTCCAGAAGTATTGTTTAGTTCTTAGTTTGTCTTGGTTTCCACACTTGCTTGATTCTAAGATGTAGCATCTGCCAAGATCTTGGTTGATTGACACACATTTCGAGCCAAGTCAATGTAATTGTTTCGATTGGGGTTAAGGGGTATATTTGTGCACAAGCAATATATTCGTCAGAGTCGTAGTTTTATCTCTAGTGTTTCTCCACTGCCAATAGGCTTGGACAGTAAACCGAAAGAGTTATGCAGGAACACAAGCATCAATCTTCTTCCAACAAGCCTGGTCAGTATCCCGACAGAGTCACTTGCATCACCTCTCTAGATATGAAGATTTTCTCTTCTTTTGCCTTATTCATTTTTCATTTTGAAACTTTTCACTTTTCATTTTCTTTCATTTTCATAGTTGTGCATATCACTTATTCATTTCAGAGGCAAAAGAGGGATCCCAACTTATTGAGAGAAGAAGAGGTTGTTCCTTCAGAGAATTAGTTTATTATATACCTCTGACATGCATGCTAAGGTTTTCCCCCTCATCTTACTCTACCTGACCGAGGTGACAAGGCTTAACCCAAAAACAATTGACTGGAGTAGGTGACACTAGTTAGTGCACAAGTGTTGTGTTTTGACCAAGTTTCAGTTTGAACAATACATATTTTCCATTGACGTATCATGGACCAAAATTAGTAAGTACTTCATACAGAGGCATGATGACAGATAACCAAGTAGTGATAGATGCACAAGGCATCTTGTAATTTACCCATCTTTTTTCAAGAGTTGCACACGGTTTCATGCAAAACTAACCTACGAACAAAAACAAGCAAGAAAAGAACAGAGAAAAGAAGAAGTAGAAGTAAATTCGAAAGAAAAGTGAGTAAGAAAACAAGCAATAGAACAAACAAACATGCAAAGCAAGAAAGAAAATAGGCATGCAAGCAAGCAAACTGAAAGAAAACACTATTCCTACTCCTAAACTAATGGTCCATGGGCCTGATCACGTGAAGTCATATTTCCAATGCATCCATTAGCGCATTAGTTGACCCATGTTGGTGAAGGCTTGGTCCATGAGAAATCCGGTTGTGGAAACTAGAAAACAAGAAAGATATAACAATGAAGACAAACACACTTCATGTTTAAAAGTGTCCAAAAGACATAAGTGAGTGGAAGAACATGACACATGGTCTGTGGACTTGTCACTGTGTCTTGCAACACTATGTGCACCTTTGAAGCATACACATAATCTTGAATATGACATTGATCTGGATTTAAATAGGAATCCAACAAATTACAGAGATAACCATAAACATAGAGATGCAGTGGAAATAATACTTCATTTCATTAATGTAAAATATTGAAATATGCTTACAAACAGAAATGGAAATAAACCAGCTAGGGTGATGGTAGCTTATCTCTGAGAAGAGATGTGGCAGCTACATTCCTCTGAACTATGTTACAATTAGGCTTTAAGGCCTATTTATTGTTGAGAAACAATGGGAAACTTTAACATCCCAAAACCTAACCCTAGAAGATGAAACGCCAAATTGTGGGCCCCGTTTTGGGTAAGTTGGTACATCAACTTCCCGAGGTCATAACATTGGCACCTGATCTTTCTTTGACGCATAAAATAGCTTGTTAGAAACATATATCCAAGCACTAAAACTATGGGAAGAGCAACATTGGTCCATGGATGCATGTTTCTCCCAGATTCCCAAAAAATGTAGTTTAGGGTGTCAAAACAGCTCCAGAAGTTCAAGACTCGAAAAACTACTAAAAATAGTAAACTCTGCTATAATTTATGAAACTGAAAAACTGAGAGAGATAGTTGTGGGGGTCCAAGTAGGATAGGTGGGTGGCCACCAACATCCACCTGGATTAGACATGTAAGAAAACTAAAGAAATAAAGACAACTTTCATCGTGTAAATGTGCTTGCAATGTAAGATTCCTCTAATGCATGAGCGACGGGATCGTGTACTTCGAGTGGAGGAAGTATGATCTGTCTATGATATTGATCTTCAATGCATATAGATGAGTGATGAGGAGCCTCGAGGGATTTAATAGTTTCCTGATCGAAAGTGAAACCAAACTTAGGATAGCAAGGGCTTGACATAACCATCATCTTGGGTTGAAGTGCCTCAACAGTCTATGGGGTTTCAAATTTTTCGTTAGATAGATCACCATAAATAGGTGGCTTCAAAAAATGAACTGCGATAGAATCATGGTCATGACCAAATATGGGATTAAATGGATCACGATATCCATGATAAAAAAAATCAATGATTTCATCGGCACCCTCTTGATCTGATAAATAAAACATAGTAGATGAGAAGTGAAAAAATTCATCCTCTATGTTTCCAAAAAAGCAATATGAAAAGTCAAGTGGATTTTCAATGAACAACTTATTCTCTCTGTTGTTGGATGATGGACTGACATCTGCTGTGTCTTGTGAGTGATCAACAATGGGTGCATTCATAGATGAAGATACACATGCAAAATCATGGATGGAACATTCACAAAAAATGTCAGGACAGAATGGAGGAGGCTCAGACAGAAAGGAGTCATCATTCACGGAGTGTTGATGCCCAATCTCCTAGTCACACTCTTCATGAATGAAAACACATGTTGGTTGTGCAACACCAACTCTGTCGATTGCTTGATCCTCATTCACAACAAGTGCAGAGTCTAGAATGGAATAACATAAGATAGTATCATCCAGAGGACAATCTGAGTATGAAAACATAGTTTGTGGTACAAGATGCATATGAAAACGCGATGGAATCACAACAAAATCTGCAGGAAAATTAAGAGAAGTGATGTTGGGAGGATGTGATAACTAAATAGATGTGTGTGCCTGTTCTCCCGCATCATTCTACAGTGGTGGAGTTGTTTGATGAGGGGATGGCAAACTGTCACTTGTCACAGTGATCATATCCATATGTGATTGCATAGCTCCGTCACTGAAGAATGTTGAGCGAAGCTTGGGCTCATATTTCTTCTTGGGATGAACAAATTTGTTAAGAAAAAAATTGAATCTATCCCAAAGATAAAAAAATTCATCTAGCTCTTCATAGTTTGAAACTGCAAATCACGAAAGTGTTTCAAAAAATCCATAGGCGATTCATGCAGAACCTTTTTTTGTTGTAACAATTTTTGGTTAATATGTTATCGATCAAAATGATATAAAGTGTCTTCAATGAGATCATAGAAGTGATCAAGTGAGTGCACACTATCAACCAATAGGCTGCACAGCCACCGATGTGGAGATTCATGAGGTGTGTATACAAGTAGCATATTGGCCTGTTCATCAAAACATCCATCTTCCTTGTGAAGCATGGCAAGGAAGTCATGTTAGAACTCAGGCCAGGCCACTTTTCCTTCACCATCATACGTGTATGTGGACAAGATATAAAAAAACTCCTTCAATATGGTGACTGATTTGGCATGCGAAAAACATCATAGAGGGTTGAGAGTGCAAGTCTCCATGACAGATATGAAAAGGTTCAAAATAGGATGAGAGGAAACAACTTGTCATCTGGTCCTCCTAACGCCATAAATGTTGATGGTGCTCGACCCGCCAACATGTTAAGGGATCTCCTCAGTAAGAAGTCCCAATTAGACCTCAGAATATTTGGTGTAGGAGTCGCAGCAGTGGGTCGTATGATAATGCTTTGACCATGGTTTTTCACAGAGGCAAGTAAGATGTCCCTGTTGGTAGCAAGGGCATGACATATGTAGTAAGTCAAGGAAGGTGCATGAGCAGTTATAACACATGGAGGGTGAGGTGAGTGTTTCCCCTGGAAACCTATCATAGTACGTAGTTAAGAAAGGAATGCACGAGCATAGATGCATCACAACATGGAAGGAAATTAAGCTAGCAATCTAAAGTGATGGTTAAACCAACAACACATTTCAGAAAGATTCATACATACATATACACAAATAGCTACACATGCATTTGTAAGAAAACAGATACATATATCATTTAGAGTACTCAAGATAGTTGAAATACAATACAACATATGCATGAAACGTGTTGTCTCTGTTATATTAAGAAGTGTAAGTTCCACTCATACATTACATCCATGTCCAACCACTAGTTATGACAACGGAACGTTATAGCCACAACTGCCTGCTCCTCCAAAGAGATATACTAGCTCTACATAGTCGAGAAGCCAAGGCTCATTACAATACTATCCAAGCTCTCTATAAGATAGTCTTATCAGAAGCTTGGCTGACCAAAAGCCTCTACAATCAGTTATGAGGGACTACATATAACAAAGGGTGGGGTGGCCCTTGACATTCCCCTTTGTGACAGTTCATCTGCCCTCATGACTCTTCATCTACTCCATGACTGTTACATCCAACTATCGACACTTGAACTTACACATGACAAGATGTTACATTACAATGCACATGTAACCACGTCAGACAAAATGGCTTGAGCAAGCCATGGAAGACATCACTGTGACTCAGAGAACTATTGGAAGACCAGCTCTTCGACATCCTCACAGTGGTCGAGAGTAGCGAACTGATGCTGAGATTGGTATTCCATGATGGTGTCTGTGTACTCTAAGGTGACATCTTTCTGGAAATGAACTCTTGCCTTCATAGCATCTGGGTACACTCCTCGGGATCCTCTATCCAATTCATCTAATAGCATGTGAATCATTGTCTTGAGTGTGGCCAGACCAGCAACATACTTGTGCATGGTGTCTGCACTAATGTATAAGTTTCGGATGGTGGTTGTGTGCATCAAATCGTCAAAGTACGAGTCAAGCTATAGTCGGACCTGTGACTTTTTCTTCACCTGGGTGAGTTTCCTAATAGATGGGATCGCATTTGCATGCATAAAAAGATCCATACTCTTGAATACATGTGCATGAGAAGCTTGTAGACTAGTGATGAGCTTTGGGAGCTCTTCATAGTTCCAGATCTGACTTCGGATGCATGCCTTCATCTCGATTGCTCTGGGCTTCATCATCTAAGGCAAGTGAAGTGGGGATCCCTTGTATCTCATCATGCATGTTTTCATGTAATCAAGAGCAGCATGCACGTTCGACAGGATACATGCTCTTCTAGCACATCATTGTTGCTACCCATTGAGATGGACGACTGCCTTATGCATGGTACCAAACTTGGAATACAACGCTCGCATATCTGTGTCAAGAGACAATACTTCACCCAGTATTTCCTTCTTTAATTCTGCTCGAGAAGATGTTGTAACCAATTCTCCTCCCTCCTTGGTTATTTGTAGCTCCTTCGTAATTTGCTCATTCTCAACTATCACGAACACTCGAGCTAGTGGCTTCAACATATGCTCTGGTAGCATCAGCAAATGTTGCTAGATGTTTGCACACGTCAGACATGATCATTGGTTCCTCAAGTTATGCAGGAGATGTATGATCCTTTAGAGTCGACACTCTGCGAGATTGCACAACTCTATGTTGAGACTTGTCGAATGAGATGTTGTGCATCTCCTCCTCCAAATTGTCTCCAAAGATTTCAATGTCTCCCTGGTGGCTTGGGACTTGCTCTTCCTCTAGATGTGGTGAAGCTGGTCAGTCAACCTCTTGGTGGTGAGGCATGAGGTTGATATATTTCTCTAACTCCTTGCTCCATATTAGTATCCATCTATTCAAATTCTTGCTCTATCTCCTGAGAAAAGTCCTTCTCCTGCGATGGATCACCTTGTCTACCTAATGCAAGTTGTTCTGATGAGTCTACTATCTATACAAGGGTAGTTTCATCTGTTTGCCCAAGTTTTGCCCCCTACTATACCTATTGTTGTTGTGCTTCCTTCTCTTGTCTGCATAGCTCCCGTTCCTTCCAGATTTGCTCCTTCAACTCATTCAAATCCTTCTCTCTTTCCTCCATTCTCCATTTCTCTCTCTGCCTTTGCATGTTTCTCATGTCACGTTGTTGCCTCTTTGCCTCTATTGCCAAAGCTACTTTCTACACAAGTGGGTCTACTCGAAACTTTAAGCTTTCCTCTTCCTCGATGTAGTCAACAATCTTCCTCTTGCCCTTGTCACACACTAGTATGTTTACGTCTACTGCTGTTGCTGCTTCTGGTGCTCTCCGGGATGCTGCTTCATGTTGTTTTGCTATCCATTCCACAATGAGGCTGACTGGTTCATTGAGTCTGAAGGAGTTGTAAAAATATCTCCATGGGTCTTCCTCCCCGTAATGACATGCCCCGTGGATCTAGTTAAACTATACTTTCACACAGTGATCCTTCATAAGACAATGTGGGTCATACAGATTGTAACTCCAGAGGTTGAATGGATACTTCTTCATCTAATCTTCTTTGACATCCACATGCTTGAAACTTTGTATCTTGTATAACCTGATCTGCAATGGAAGAGCATGCCAAGGTTCCTTATTTTTCCAATGCAACCTAGCTATCAATCCTACCGAGATGTGATATGATACTTCCTACATGACGAGCTTGTCCAAGGAAAACTTCGGTAGAACATGCAGAGACTTCTCCACACTATATATCCATATGAAGGTGCCAGATGGTGAGGCATACCAATCAGCTATGTCGATCAGTGTGTCCATTGCTACCTTCAACATGTAGGGTTGATCCTATTTGAATATCATCTTGTAAACCAGGGTGACAAAATAATAAGAAATTTCTCTGATAACCCCTCTGAATCTGCATTCTAAAAACATCTTACAATAAGTGTTCACAGAGGTCTCCATCAGTGTCCATGCCCAATTCAAGCCCGGGAACTCCTGGCGGGCATAGATTGCAATCAATATGTAAGCAGACATGTAGATCTCTACTTGCATACCTTTGGGCAGCTATCAAGCCCTTGTTCCATGTTCCTTCAGCTGATGAGCGAACATGTCAGACCAGTTACATTCTTTGCCTTCTCTAGCCAGTTGGTCCAATGCGATGATCGAACTCTATGGGAAGGTTTCCATGCTTTCTTGGCCATACATATGACATGTAAATATGACCAAGTATTGATTCACCTTTAATAGTATTTTGGTCTTGTAGAACGGGTTGGGTGTCATCCTGAATTTAGTTGGCTCCTTCACCCAGTTCTTAAAGATATCTCTGGAGTTGGCGTTGCTAGTGGGTATGCTAAATGGAGTCTCCATGGTGATCATAGGCTTCGACATCTGATATATCTCATCATAATCATGTGCCCTAAAGGTAGAAATCACCATTTCACTGACACTTTTCAATGTCATCATCTTAGGATCAGTGTGCGAGACGATCCAATGTATTATGTCTGCACATGGGAGCAGAAGATACCTCCATGTAATCCAGTACAAGCCAGACTTGTGAATGTTCACATAGACTTGGTGATCTTTGAGGTCTTTCCCAAATGTGCCTACAAATGCAACATTGACCTCCTTCCATTCAACTTGACAACCTTGTCTACAAACAACTTGGTGTCTTCATAGATTGGCAGACTTGTAGACACTCTTTCAACTATTGCTCCAATTTCACTTTCGTCAGTGTCCTTTGATCCTGATCTCTTGGAGGCCATTGATCCTAAACTACTAAGAGGTAGATGAACACCTTCTAGATCTCGAGACAAGGTGACATGTATGGAAAGAAATCTGTTAGCCAAAACCAAAGCAAACTTGAGGAATGACATGAAACATACCTAGTGATTAACTGGTAAGGATTACACAATTTTTCCTAGGAGGCTTGGAGACTAGTTGCCAGAACTACGCAAAAGGTAGCCTAGGCTATCTTGGGTGGTTGGATGGCTACTAGAATTTCGTAATGCGCAATCCAGGCTCGCCTACTGGCTACTATAATTTCATAATGCGTAATCCAGGCTGGCCTGCTGGCTGTTAGAACTACGCAATGCACAATTTCAGCTGGCAGTGGTTGCATGCCCATTGACTGTATTGCGCAATTTTCTAGGCCAATAGTCACTATCCCTCAAAATTGCACAATGCAATACTAGAGGATAGTCACTAGGTAGAAATGTGCATTTCCTGAGAGGAAGACGGAGCCTTCCCTCTCTGAATTGCGCAATGTTGTCTTGGTGAGCCAGAGTCTGGGCCAAGGCTGCCCAGACTCGCCAATGAGCAACTGAAAGAAAATTTGAATGTGAATGCATGGCAATACTGAGTGTAAGAAGGGGTGAATGATCGTGCATGCCAAAAACGAATGAAATATTTGGAAAATAGAACAACATGTATGTGGGTTAAGTGAGTTGTTGATCAATGACTGTTTGTGCAAAATAGTTTCATGCATGCGATAGTAGTGAGATGCTAATGATAACTGAAATGGTGCTAGTACAAGCTAGTATGCATGTAAACGATAGCAAGTGTTCATAGAAATCAAGCAAACAACACTAACACAAGAAAAAACACAAAAAGTTATAGAGATGTTGCAAAAGACAAGTTAGCCAACTTACTCATGAATAGTTGAGTTGGATTTATCAAAGACTCTTGGATGTGCTGCTAGGTGTCAAAGCTCCAAGGTCGATGTGAATAAGTGATCTCTAAAGCATTGAACAAATTAGTTGAGGCTCATGACGCGCATGCCACAAATCTAGGAAAAAACGACACTTGGAGGAAAGATTCTAAAACGATCTTTACATGTAACCTCTAGCTGCTAGAAATAGCTCCCTAAATAGGGATTCTTTTTGCATGATTCTTTTTCTTATTGCAGGAAAAAACAGCACATGCATGCATGTCAAGTCTTCCTGGTCCTGGGTGGAACTGGTCAACCCAATGGCACATGCAACAACCTGCTCAGCTGGGGGGGGATGCACCTTTCTAGGAGGGAGCTAGGCTAGCTGCCTAGAGGGTTTGCCTAATTTTTGAGTTGAGCAGATGACTACTACCCAAAATTACTCAATTTTCGGGTTGAGAAGCCTTGCTAGGAGGAATTGCACAATTTTCTTAGTGAAGCTTGACAAATAGATTTGCGCAATTCTCGAGCCCAGTAGGCTGCCGCATAGAATTGCGCAATTTTTGGAGGGAAGGTTGGTTCCCCTCCAAAATTGCGTAATTTATTGAGGGAGTTGCTCAGCCTGTAGTTGGATCAAGTCTTGAGAAACACCCTGTGAGGATGATGCAACAAGCTCTGATGCACAGGCTGGTAATATACTAGAAAATCATTGAACCTAGTGTACTTGACAAAGCAAGACACACTGTTGTAAAAGGTTGGTAGGAAGGCTCCAAAACGAAGTTAAGGAAAACTTTTGGAGGGTGGTTATAGCTGTGTTGATGTTGTTGAACCCGCCAACGTGTCAAGGGGATCTCCCCAGTAAGAAAGTCCCAATTAGACCTCAAACTATTTGGTGTAGGAGTCCTAGCAGTGGGTCGTAAAGTAATGCCTTGACTATGATGTCGCACAGAGGCAAGTAAGATAAATTTGTCAGTAGCATGGGTGTGACTGATGCAGAGAGTCAAGGAATGTGTACGAGAGGTTCCAACACTTTGAAGGGAGAGGAAGGTGAACGTGAATTCTAGGTTGAAAGGGATTAGTCCACTTGGATGCGACAGTCACAACAACACAGTAAGATAACATGAAAAATACTCACAGATTAGTCTGAGACAAGTGTGATGGTTGATATAGAAACATTCAGGAGAAAGTATTGTTTGATGTCCGATAGAGCAATCGACATGGACGGTGACAACATTAACAACATATGAAACGCATTAACAACAAGATTCATATAATCACATACAAATAATTTCATATACAAGTACATAAGTTAAACAACATATATCATCAAGGCAACTGGAACAGTTCAACTACAATAACAACATATGCATGAAAATGTATTGGCTCTTATTATTAAAGAACTATAAGTCACAATCATACAATACACCATGTAAACCCACTAGCCCCAACAGTGGAATGTTACACCCACATCCACCTACTCCTCCAAAGAGATGTACTAGCTCTGTGCAGTGGAGAAGCCAAGGTGCATTACAATACTATCCAAGCCTTCTTCAAGATAGTATTAGTAGAAGCATGGCTAACCAAAATCCTATACAATGAGTTATAAGGGACTATTTATAGCAAAGGGTGGGGTGACCCTTGACATTCCCCTTTGTGATCGTTCAACTACCCTCATGACTCTTCACCTACTCTATGACTATTACATTCACTCTTGACACTTGACTTACACTTGACATGACTCAACATTACAATGCACATGTACCCATGTGAAAAATGGCTTCAACAAGCCAAACTAGACACCACTCTAATGTAGACAACTATAGAAGTCCAACTGCTCAACATCCTCATGATGATCAACAGTAACATATTGGTGCCAAGATTGGTAGTCTTTGATAGTGTCCATGTGTTCTGCTATTACTTTCGTCTGGAACCCGAAATTTGCCTCCATGGCATCTCGATACACTGCTTGGGCTCCTCTGTCCAACTCATCTGAAAGCATGCACATCATTGTTCTCAATGTAGCTGGACCAGCAACATACTTCCACATGATGTCTGCACTAGTATGAAAGTCTGTACTAGTGGCAACACATATCAACTCGTCGAATTATGAGTCAAGCTCCTATTGAACCTACTTCTTGGTCTTCGCTTGGGTGAGAGTCCCAAGTGATGGAATCACATGTGTGTGCACGACAGCCTCCATGCTCTTGAATACTCAAGCATGTGAAGCTCGTATGCTAGTGATGAGTTGCAGTAGGTCCTCATAGCTTCAGATCTGACTCTGGATACGTGCTTGCAATTCAACCGCATTGGCCCTCATCATCTTGGGAAAATGAAGCGGACCTCCCGTGTACTTCATCATCCATGTTTGCATGTCGTCAATGGCAACATGTATGTTCTTCAAGATGTGAGCTCTTCTCACACATCAATTCTGCCATCTGTGAAGATGAATGACTGCTTGATGCACGGTACTGAACTTGGAGTATAATGCTCGCATGCCTGTGTCCAAGGACAATACTTCATCTAGTATCGCCTTCTTCATTTCAGCTCAGGTAGACATTGTCACCAAGTCTGCTCCTGCTTGGCCACTTGGATTTCCTTCGCCATTCACTCATTCTCAACTATGAGGAAATGAACACTGGAACTAGTGGCTTTAGCATACACTCTAGTTGCATCGACCAAAGAATTTGGGTCCTTGTGCACATCGGTCATGATCACTTGTTCTTCAACTTACGTAGGGGATATTCGGTCCTCCAGAGTTGGTACTCTATTAGGATACACAACTCTATGTTGAGATTCATCAAAATAGATGTTGTGCATCCCTACTTCCAGCTAACCACCAAGGATCTCAATGCCTCCTTGGTCATTCTAGACTTTCTCATCATTTGGATGCATTGAAGTAGGCGAGCCGACCTCTTTGCGGTAAGGCAAGAGGTTAGTGTCGGGTTCCAATTCTGGCTGCTCCATTTCTTCATCAAAATGTTGAAGAGCCTATTCTATCTCACGAGAAAAGTCTTTCCCTTTCAAGGGCTCACCCTATTCCCCTGATGCCAGCTGTTCAGAAGAATCAACTACTTGTACAAGTTTTTCTTTGTCTATCTGCAATTAATGTGCCCCCTGTTGAATCTGTTATTGTTGTGCTTCCTTCTCATGTTGGCATAGCTCTTGTTCTTTTCCTAGTTTCTCTCTTAGCTTGTGCAACCCCTTCT
>APFE031111075.1:6806-17607 GCA_000404065.3 Pinus taeda
GTCAGAGGGGAAGCTTCTGGAAGATTCCATGATCTTCCACCTCGCATTTTGTCCCTGCCATTTGTCCATTCCCAACCATCACACCCTACAGAGGAGCAATTCAGTATGCATCGCACCTTGTACACTGGGAAGGTGATATGCATCAGACCCTCTGCACTGGGCTTTCAGTATGGTCCAGTTTTGACCATTTATGAGCATTTTTCAGTGGAGAACTTCTAGGAGATTGTGTAATTAGTTGACCTTGTTCCTTTAGGCAGTGAAGCAACACTTTTAGGGACTTAGGAGCCCTCAGTTTATGGACATTTATGATTGGGGTTGAAGTGCCCAAAAATGTATATAACAAACATGAAATAAAACATTTGTTTCCAGTTCAGCCTAATTTTATCAAATACATTGAGGTTGATGAAATATTTAGGAAGCTTTAAAGGACCAGAATACCGAAGGAAGATTGGTGGATGGGTATGACAGAGATTTTGTGATTTACCTTGGTAAAAAGTAAATTTTTAGTATTTACCATGGTCAATTTTGGTAAAAAAGTAAACAAGGATAAAACAGGTAAAGAGTATCAGAACAGGTCAAAGAGTATTAGTAAGAAGTTGAAAAGCAAAAAATCAGCACTAAATTATGAGGAAGACAACAAGATGCTAAAGCATAGGGCCCGCCTCCAGCTCATTCACAAAAATAGGGACAGCGAGCCATCAGTTTACTTTTAGCTTCTATCTTTGAGACCATCTGTCTCTACTTTTATGTAACATATAATTAGGCTTCCTAGATTATATCTCTCTTTGTTAGGAGATATTTTGTTGTAAATTTTTGTATAGGTACTTCCTCATTCGAAGTAATGAGTGTGGATTCTTAGACATTTCTATAGACTTATT
Organism: Pinus taeda; assembly: GCA_000404065.3. Lineage (NCBI taxonomy): Eukaryota > Viridiplantae > Streptophyta > Pinopsida > Pinales > Pinaceae > Pinus > Pinus taeda. The sequence goes on from APFE031111075.1 coordinate 7,685, forward strand.
ATTTTGGAAAAGAAAAGTTGTTGGGCAATTCTTGTATGGCTGGCTGGATGAAGAAATAAAGCAAAGGACTTTTTACAAGATTCATATGTCAAGCATTGGACAAATAAGTATTCTATATCTCATGTTTTTTCATTTTCTAGTTTAATATTTCAATTGTGTTAAATATCTGAATATTAAAATTAAAAGGTATATTTCAGAAAATGCTTAAGTGCAATCTATCTTTAAAATTGTTTTTATTCTAAATGTTTTCTTCTAAGCTATCATAAACAAGGAATTCTTAATTTCTCCTACTTCTTAGTTTATCATTGTGGTCATTTAATAATAAATTATTAATTTCTTTTTATTAATGATCACTCAATTTCCCTCTTCTTAAAACATGTTGAAGGATTCTTAATTGCTCTTCTTCCCTTTTAAGTCCATTCCATCCTTTAAAGTTATCATTTGTCCTTTGTTTAGCTATCTTGCCTTGTGAAGCCCGCCTTTGTTGAAAAACCTGATCCAGTTAAGCCATCTTCAGTTGACTCCATAGCCCAATGGCCTGAGATACTTTGTTCTATTCATCTGCTCCAGATTTCCACCACCAAGCACAATCAAAACCCCCAAGCTTTCATAACTAGCCTAATATCTTATAAAACAAAGCTAAATATTAAAGAGAGAGCCCTCTCTGAGTACAGATGGGCTAGATTTTGCACTTAAAATTTGGTTTGTGGTTACCTCGGATCCCTTTCCTTCTTCTTACAACTTCAAGGAAAATATGAGTGATAACAAATTTCAAGATTGAAAAAAGGTCTTTTAATTGTTGTAATAGAGCCAAAGGCTGTGACTCTATAACCATTTTTTTATAATGAATAATTGATGTTGTGTGTATGTTTATATAATGATGTCGTGGAAACTCTGGTTTCACTTATGATTACTCGTATTCGGGACAGAGTCAAATATTTATCTGTTTTTATGATTTGTGATATAAAACTCCAAGTTTAATAGGAATCACTGTCCTTAGTATTAATAACAGTGTGGAAGCCTGCTTAAATCCCAGTCGTTCATCTAAGTTCCAACCAATGGTGCGAAATCCTGTTGACCATTGGATCATCCTATATCACATTGCAATATTTGTTTGCGAGGGGGTGGACCTTAGGCGTTAACGAAATGCGATGTGTGATCGCCGCTTTATTGCATCACAACATTCCATCGACATTTGAACAGACCTCAAGCCTTAAAACCTTATGATGTGTGATCACTGATCCATCACATCGCAATATTTCATTGGAGAGGGAACTGGCCTTGAGCATTGGGAAACTGCGATATGTGATTGGTGATGTGATCATTGATTAAATTGCATCGTAACATTTCATATGTATGTATTGATCCCTAAGAGCTAGCCCATTATGACTTGTGATTCTGATATAATGTGGACCGTCGGATCAATGTGTTATGATCTACGGTACAATACTTTCAAGCGATTCTATTAAAAATTGAAATATCTATTGTCGGGCTTGTTTAATAGGTAATCAAAGTAAACAAAGCAAGAGGAACTGTAACGGAAGTAATAAATGCAGGGCCGATTGTTGAGATTTTCTTGAAACAATTGATTTCTGTGTCAAAAGCATGCTATGGACAACTTCCATTTGCTAAAGAAGTATACACAAAATTCGTAATAGTTGTTTTGTAATTTTTGTAGGTTGGTGGGACATGATCAATGCACTTGTAGAAGCTATGAGCTGATGATGGGTAGAACTCCCACCTACAGAGTTCAAGATGAAATGCAACCCCTAGACCAGAGTGCGGGAGTGGTGCGAACTGAATTTCAGGGGCGCTAATGAGGTCGGGGACAGTTGATATGCTACAATTGTGGAGGGCTAGGAAATTATACCCGTGTTTATACGAATCCAACACATCCATCATGTCTGTATTGTACCTTTTTTGATCATGAGACATAAGATTGTCCTATGCGGATAGCTAGGATATGTGACAAGGGAGCGCTACCACCTCCCCTGACTCAAAACCTACAGATGATGAGGTCTGAGCAGTGCGAAGAAGATCCAAATGTGAACATTGTGTTCCAAAGTGGAATCACGACAGGAGATGATAAAGGAAAATAGCTTGAAGATAGTACCTGGATTTGCAAGGCTCCGACGAAAGAGGTAAAGTTTGATTTGGAGCCTACTAAGGAAACCTTCAAGGAAGCTAAGAAGAGCTTTGCTGATGCCTCCACTTCAGGAAGCAAAGATAGACTGGAACTGGAAATGGACCCATCTATGCTTACAACATTCTTGGAAACATGCATGAAGCTACTACGTGATTGTAAGGTTGTAAAGGGACTACAGGGACTCATTAACAGATGCGTTGGAACCACACCAGGAGAACCGCACATAGTCCGGAAGATTGGAAAGCACACGATGAGGATGGGAAGAGAAATGAGGTTAACTGCACAAATTGGAGAATATGAGCTGGACTAAGTAATTTTGGATTTAGGATCAGAAGCAAACATTCTGCCGAAGAAGACATGGGAGCACATGGGGAGGACTACACTACAATGGTCTCCTATTTAGCTATGAATGGCGAACCAACAAAAGGCATTACCTATGGGGTGATTGCAGGGAATCACTGTGGATAATGAGGGAGAAAGCATGCTAGAAGACTTTGAAGTGATAGAGATTGTTGATGACAGCAATCCCTACCCCGCGCTCTTACGAATTGATTGGGCCACTAACATGAACAGGGTGATTAATTTAAAGAAGCTATTGAAGGCCTCGAAAATCAGGTCGACAACAAGGGGGATACTCGCTTGGTCCAGACCTTGGTTGGCAGCTCCTTATCCATTTGGTATAGCAGGTCCGACTGGGGATATGGGACCAGTTTCCCAATTCAGTGTGTGTGTGTGTGTGTGTGAAAGATGGGTGTTTCTGTTCTAAATGGAATACTTCTATCTAATCTAATGTTATGCTATGTATTCTAATAAACATAAAAACATCGAAATTTATGCTAACTTGGGGTGTGATCTTTCTTCTATGCGATCTAAAAAGATTTCATACAATAACTGGTAATAAAGACCATTCAGCTATCATAAGAAAGAATTCGATAAAAATGAGCTACTTCGTATAAGAAGTTAGACGAAACAGCTGTAAAAACTTATCGCATAAATGAGCTATTCATACACTCAACATAAACAAATAGTTATCACGTACAAAAGTGCGAAATGATAACTCAAACATCCATGCTGTAACATATAAATAACTGAAAACTGAATATCACTTTAACACATAAGTAGAAATGGTTAAGAGATAAAAGTTCCATTTATAACTAGTCCTACTCATGAGCTTCAAGCGATGATTGATTTATCTCTCTTTGATTTAACATCTACTAAGAGTACAAAAGTGCAACATCAGTAGCAAATATCAAATGCAAATATCAAATAAACCCTGTTCCATTCATTCACCAAAGCCTCCTATGAGGGTGCAAAAGTGCATGTTCTGAGGACAAGTTTCTGATAAATTTATGGACCCTTCTCTAAATGCATGAGAAGGGTTTAAATACTACTAACTAAATAACTTATTTACAGAAATTGAGGATTCGGTTTAAATAACCGTCCTCTTTCTAAGAAAAACTATTTCTAAAACTAAATCTACTTCTAACTATTTCTAAATTTACTCCTTAATGTCGCAAGAAGTCAGTATTTTCCTGAGTGGAGTCAGCTGACTGTCTCCCGTCTTTGGTTTGGTTAAGCAAACATAATCGGGAAGAGCTGGCATTATCTTCTCAGTAAAATGAATGATATACTTGAGAGTCATCCAATGACTATGTGGAATTATCATGTATGCCTGGTAATAATCCCATTTCAACTTGGTTAACCCTTGTACTGCTTCTGTCTTTCCTTTAGTTTTCTGATTCCAATTTGCTCTTATCGCTATTTTCTTGCAATTTTCGGGGCTTGCAGGTAACTGAGTAATTAGGCGCCTTCCTTTTCGAGCAAGTTTTCTTAGCGATGCGCGATTAGCGCTGGAAACTGCCTCTGTTTCTTGATCTGGGCTTCCATGATGCGTTTTTTGCCTCTTGCGCCTTTTTCTCTTGTCGGATATAAAGCTCAGAATTTGTAAAAATAGTGATTCCGTAAGATCTTTACCCTGAGCATTAAACCGTTTGTTTCTGGTATCAGCATCGTTCAGTACCCATTCAACCTTGACTGTGCATGAGAAATCTGTGATGGATTCCTTAGAAGGGTTTTGCAGCTCTTTCTCTACCTTGAGTGGATTAAGTGTGCCTTCCGAAATGGACATTGGAGTACTGCCTTTCCCCCTCATAGTTTCCTGCATACTGCCTTGCATAACGCTTCGTTCTTTGTCCCTGCAGTTTACAATTGAGGTGGAAATAATGATAAAAATAATGACAAGAAAACTTTCAATGCCGAAGATATGCAAAACACGCCACCTTACGTGAACTAGTTCTTCGAACAACTCAACACTATACTTCATCAACAACTGGCAACAATTCATTGATTCGCATTAAAGTATATGACCAGTTTTTGTCCTAAATTTTTTTTCGAATAATGAGCCCAGAACCAACTGCGATTAAGAGGTCGTGCGATCTTGCTTTGCGATATCAGAGATTGCTATATCGCAATATCGCAATTTCATTGTGGTTGTTCTATCGCAAGTTTGCTTGGTTGCGGTACCGCAACATCACAATATTGCAACATCGCAATATCGCAATATCGCAATATCGTAGTAATGTTTTATGTATAATTCATGTGATCTATTTTGCGATGCGCGATGTGCGATATCGCATGTCTGTGATTTTACAGTTTTGCGATGTGAGTGTTTATGTGATGCGATGAAGTTTCAAATCGCAATCTCTCGTTTTCATCTTTTTAACTCATTTAGAAGGTATGCTATCTTTCCTTGCGTGATGCGATCTCTCTTGAGGAGCGAATTTACTTTTTTTGTTATGAAACTTAGGTTTTTTAGACTTTTCAAAGGTATTTTCCTAAGTCAATGATGTAAATTTCTTCTAATAGGAAAAATAATACTAATTGTTTTTTTCAATTTTTCTGAGGGTCCCCACTTATTTAGTACTAGCAATAACACTTCATAAGGAGGGGGGTTGTTGGTGGCCAAAACAAAACCCTAAGCAAACATCTGAGATATATACTCCTAAGCAAATCTAGCACAAGTCAAATTTGGAAATGACAAAGGAAGGAGTTAAGGACACTCGAGATGTTGAAATCATTCCTATTACACCCACTTCAGAAATTGTTTTGAGAGTTGAAGAAATACCTCCACTAGATGTATTTTATATTCCCACCCACAGAGTTTTAGTCAAGAGACAGAGGAAGAAAATAAATCTAGATTTTTTAACTATTACGACTTCTGAATATGAACCAATGGACATCGTTTGGAAGGAATCGCCAATGGAGCCATCTGAAAATCTCACAAAATTGTCACAATACACAGGAGCCTATGGCACAACAACTATTGACAAAGTGATAGAGGTCCAAATGCTACTTAAGGAAAAAGAACAGAGAATTTTGTTGTTAGAACAACAATTAGCTTAGGAAAAATCTAATCAACAAGTGGAATTACAAGTAGCCCAGCTCCAATAGGAATTTCAACAAATTTGAATCCAACATCAGGCCAACCTAGCAAAAAGAGATGCGTGGATACAATTGTTGGAAATAATACTGAGAGGGGGGCGGGGGGGGGTGAATCAGTATTATCAAATCAATATAACTTTTTCATTTCCATATTAAGATTTATATATGCTACTTCAGTTAAGGAAAACCGCGTGTATACACAACTATGTGTAATGCAACAAGCGTATGTAAAGTAAACTTATGTTTCAGTTAGTTGATACTTAATGAGTGGATCAGAACATTATTAACCATATGAACAGTAAACAGGAGCAGTAAAATAGAATAGGTAATCACACACAAGAAGCACACATGAACACCATGATGTAAGGTGGAAACCATATGTGGGTGAAAACCACCTGCTGCAAGTCATCTCAATCCTTTTTAATAAGAAACTCATTTTACAATAGTTCTGTACCGGTGCATTCTTATATCAGTACGCAGGCTTCTAAGTGCAGAAGGCTACAACCTTCTCTCGTTCTCCAGAATCTCCTAGAATGGAGCTACAACCCCCTTAGCTCTTGTACTAGCCGATCCATTTACTAGTACGTAGGTGCCGTCCTACTGAAATGCTCCAACCTTTACTCGTTTTCCAGCTACTACTGGAAGGGAGCTACCACCCTCTTAGCTCTTGTACTAGTACGTAGGTTCTGGCCTACAATCTTGTCTCATCCTCCAGGGACCACATTTCATACATTTTCAGACTGGATACTCTGAAGCACAACACCAATAATCTGAAGACCACGTTTCATCCAATTTTCATGCTAGACCCATTAATATCATTGAAGCACACAATCAATCAATCATCAATCTCTGAATCACCCAATACTGAAACACTGAAATCCTGTCAACAAAATGCAGTCACCAGAACACAAAACAGAACACTGAACTCTGCAACAATATTTAGAATCAACTATATCATCAAGAATCATGCATCAGAGTGCATACGCTATTTGGAAGTGTCGAACCAGCGTGTATACGGAACTTCACCAAAGTGAACCAACGTATATGTCATTAATTACTTACTTATCACTTCGTTGCACTTCCTGACTTTAGACATACCTAGATCATTACATATACAAGGATAATACATAAGTTATCAACCAGATCTAGTCTATCAGATCACATAAAGATAAGTCATTATGATCGTAATCCATTATAGATCTCATCCATCAACACTGAGGCTAAGCACACTCAACCAAACCGAGTATGCAGAATATAGACACCAGTAAACAGTCATCATAACTCATCAACAACCAGAACCACCTGTAACTTTAAACATCATAGCTCATATGGTATACACTACTTAGATGTATCTAACCTGCGTATGTACGCACTTTTATCAAGGTTAATCAGCGTATAATTTTATAAATATTCATTCATCATTTGCAGCTATTTCATACTTAAGTTAAACTCAGATCAGAACATTACATGCGTCGGTATACAGATCTAGAATAAGAATAATCAAACCATATAGAGATGATTCATTCTAAACCATTTGATCCCGATCTATCCTTAGATCTTGTTCTCCATCAACCGGTGAGATTCCTCCTTAGCTCAGATCAAGCAAAGCATCATTAACCCATAACCTACATACTGGATCATATACTTCATTAGATATTCAAGAATTTCTCAATGCCTTTGCCTAATGATCTTCTTCTCCTTTTATAGTCTTGGGCCTTACTCAGTACCATGGTCATAAACCATTGAAAACCAATAATAGGGACCCAGTACCTGGGTTCAACACTTCGGACGGAATACCAAGGACCAAAACCATGGGTCTAAATACCACGGACCCAAAAATAAGCTTTCCAACATGTACGCGCTTTTTTGTGCATGAAAGTGCGTGCATACGCATATGCGACTTTTGATCAGAAATCCTGCATGTATAAGTGCCTTTGTATATAGTGAACCTACATGTAAACCCTACTTGGTATATAGAGAACCTGTGTATATACACGACTTGGTACATAGTGAACCTGTGTATAACCTCCATGTATACCCTACTTGGTATATAGTGAACCTGCGTATATACTCTTCTTTCTTCATTCTTTGTAGTCTGATCATCAACTCTTTACTACTGACCTGCTGCACTATGATTTGTCATCTGTGTGAGTTGCCATCAAGGACTACACTTGTATCATAATGCCAACAATCTCCCCATTTTGACTTGATGGCAACAACATCAAATAACTCTCCCCCTTTGACATCAAGGGCAAAGGGTGGACCAAGATATTATCTTTCCTTGATAAACATTCCACTGTCGATACTCCCCCTGAGTACCTGCTGAAATATTTGGATGAGCTCCCCCTTTGTATATGCCAAGGTGTACCAATCTATCCATGCTCCCTTTGAGTACATGCTAAAATCTATGTTCTGCTGAAGTGTGTTGTTCATGCTCCCCCTAACTGTAAGAAAGGTCTACAAAAAGATGTTCTACAAAAAGAACATGACTCTAGCATAAATGACCTTCCTATCACCAAAGACTCATACAAACATCCATCTCCCAACCAAGTGGGGATACACCAGATACCAATTGTTTATACATGACTGAAATATTACATCATCCTTCCCATGCATAGTGGGGGTACAAATTACAACATATGACCAAAAGGGATTCATCAAATGACTACAATAGATATAGACAAACTATTACGTCATGAGTCTTGATATGATCTTTACATGACATTTATAACAGAGACCAAACATATAAATAAGATCATGATAGTCATCAGCAACTATCATACACAATGTATGATCTGCTCCATAAGCATCTGTCAACAGCAACCTGTATATTTTCATTAGTGTATAACTCATCAAGGTATGTCCGCATCAACTCATCCTTTTGAACAGAATTCTACATATGGCATACAGAATTATTCACATTATATCATATGTGAAAAACACCATAACCATCTCATCAACATCGAGATCTGCATGATCCAAGTATCATCACTTGGGAACATCTGCATCAATAAACATATGTAAGTATCAACCTATCATCATATAGGTAAGAACTCATCATCATCATGTCTCCAACAATGCAACTTTGAGTAATCATCCATGTATCCAACATAATGTATATAGCACTATGTATCTTGAGCTCAAGATCATTTGTCAAGACTTCTTGATATCATCAATAGCAACAATCCTCATCCACATGAGCGCCAAGAACTATAGGAATCCTGCATCATAAATATATTATATGATCTTTATTCATATGATGACAACATCATATGAGTGACTCATCATCAAGTAATGAAGATGTGTATTCAAGCTTTGTACTTCTCCTTATCCTTATGAAGATCACCATGTAAGCACCATATATGCATCATCAGCGAATCAACCACAAATCTGATCTGAACGTCAATTATGTAACCCCAATAATCATATGAGATTTTGTCATGGACAACTCATAACCATAACATAGCAAGATATATCATTTAGCCATATAAGCATCATCATCAAGGACTACTAATCATAATGCCAACAATGCATTATTAAAAGCATATGCTCCCCCTGAACCTGTGCCATCTTGCTTATTGTCAGATCTGATCATGCATATATCAACAAGAAGTATCAAGGCATCATAATCATTAATTTAGGATCAAAACACTTTTAAACATCTTACAAGTGTCAAGACATTTCCACACATCATCAACAGATTGTAACCATTATCAAATAGAGAAAATAATGGACTGAGTCATATCAGACCCTTTTTCTTAAGCCTGTCCCTACTGCTTTTCCTCAAACCAACATATACGCGGCTGTTCAGTAACTAACTTGTGTATATACATGACTTCCCTTTATGAAACTTGCGTATGAGATTTAGGACACTAAATTTTTACATTTTCAGCTCCCCCTGAGTCTGTTATGTCTGTATATTGTGTTGTGCCACATCTTTCTGACTGTACTTCCTTCTTCTTCCATATCTTCAAGTGTGATGATGTTTTCTCCTTTTGGTATGGTGCCCGTACTTTGTTCCTACATTCCCTTGCTATATGTCCAAGCTTGTTACATGCATAACATCTTACATGTTTCATATTCCTTCTATAGCAATCAACAGCTCTATGACCAAACATATTGCAAGCAAAGCAATATCCCTTAAAGTACCTGGAACGTGATGATCTTTCTGTGTGATGGTCTTAAACCATTCTTCTTCTGCATCTGGCTGCAACATGTCCAAGATTATGACATACATAACATTAAACATTATTCATCGTAGGAAATAACCGACTATCACTTCCATAGTTAGGAGTAAAATATTTTCTTTGAAGAATTTCTTTCCTTGGTTGTTGAT